>PVKM010037226.1:0-14556 GCA_004027735.1 Carollia perspicillata | reverse complement strand
AACATTGTTCTTATAGTAAGCAGAGATATTGAGTGCCAGCAAAGGGGAGCAGGAGAGCCCTATCAGTTACTATGAACTTGAGACAGAGTGACTCGAAGCACTCCTGTGTTACCTGGGGCGGGATTCACCTGCTAGTCTTTTCCTTCACTCAAATTTTCTCTTTTTAAGATCTTTACTCAAGCCCTGGCTGGTGTAGCTCAGTGGATTGAACACGGGCCTACAACTCAAAGGGTCACTACTTCGATTCCCAGTCAGGACACCTGCCTGGGTTGTGGGCCAGGTCCCCAGTAGGGGGCGCATGAGAGGCAACCACACATTGATGTTCTCTCCTTCTCGTTCTCCCTCCTTCCCCTCTCTCTAAAAGTAAATAAATAAAATGTAAATAAAAATAAATAAAATATATATAAATAAATAAATAAAATCTTTAAAAAAAAATCTCTACTCAAGCAAAACCTCACTTCCTCAAGTCCAAATTCTGCCTGTGTGAACTGGGTAATGTCTCTAGCTCCTTCTAGACTTTTCCAACCCAGGATCTGCTTTGAGGAAATTTCCAATAAGGGATGTGATACTCCAGTGGTGCCTACTATATATAACCCAATGGCGGTAACTACTCTCAGGAGAAGCTGCCAAAATACAGTAAGAAGGCTTACTCACCATTGCTGGGTAAAAGAGAATGAAAACAGCTGATCCCAGGAAGCCTGTTGGTCCCATAACAATTACATTATAAATCATGCCCAGGATAGCAACTATGGGTCCTCCAGCCAACAAGCTGCCAACGGCGGCGGCCTCGAACATTCTCTGCCCGTCGTTGGAGCACAGGTTGACGAGCTAGGAGACACAAAGGACAGTGAGAGGACCCTGCGAGGACGAGGACGAGAGCCACTTGTGTCAAGAGGAGGAAAAAGGACAAGAGCAGGAACCTAAAGGAGAGAAAGAGCTCGGCCTGGGGGCGCTTTCTCTCTGCCCTGAAGCGAAGACCCCTCACTCACCTCGCCCACAGACTTCTCCTTAATGTTCTTTAACTTAAGGATCTTCTTGAACGCCATGGTGAGGATGGCCCCCCGCAAGCGGACGCCAGTTCGGTAATTCAATGCCCAAGTCAGTGCGAGCGACCAAGAGCGCACGACTTCTGTCAGGAGGAGGCCCAGGACTAACAGCAAGCTGTACTTGAGATTAGAATCTGCGCCCTGGGAGTACTCCAAGAGGTGCTTCACCATGAAGGCCTACAGGGAGAAACACACACCGCCGTCAGCGTCGGCACAGCACCCACACACCACGCAGCAGCTTTATGTTAAGTTAGAAAGAGGAGGCAGCTCCACTGCTCAGGGGTAAGTGGAGAAGCGGGGGAGAGCCTCCTTGGAGGACAATCTGCCTGCAGGCGTTTACTGAGGGCGTCTTGCGGGAGGCAGTCCCGATTTGAAGTGTTCTTCCCTAGGGACACCACCACAACCGATACTCTTTCTAATGTAACATAAACCTGTCCATCAGCTGAAATTAATTCTAAACACATGGTCATTAAAAAAAAAAGTATATATTTGACCTTAGTCCAGCATCTCCACACATTGATACATTTCTTTAAATGAAATTATGAACCTTTTTTTGGATCGTTTCAAACGTGCTTATTTGATAAAAAGGAACAGTGTACCTACAGTTGGACTGGGGAAGAGTGAGAAGTGCATTTGCAAAACATTCCTGAAAATAAACATCAGCAGTTTAATAGCACAGAAGGAGCAAACAAAGCAGACTTTCACAAATCCAGAGACCCTCCCGTGGGCCCTCCCCACTCCCCGCGCCCTCCCAAAAACAAAAACATGTTACCTCAGGTAGCATATGTCTAACACCACCTGCAGTGAGGAAGGCAGCAGCCCCCAAGAACCGCCGCGTGCCACCTCCAGCTCTGAGGTCCTGCAACGCCGGAGCACACACTCACACAAGGCACATTCAGCAACAGGATTAAATACCAGCAAGTGGGAGGTAATGCACTTTTATTGAAAATGAAAAAAAAAAAGTACCATCTTCAAAGAGCATCTCACAGACACTGTACAACAGGAGGAGCATTGCAGTAACATACATGGGAACATACAGAGTCAAGTTATACAAGGCTAGCCATCTAACAGGTCGTCTGGCCTCCGCCCGTCGGATTAGCTACACACAGTGGAAATACAGAACAGAGCCAGCATCTGTTTCCAGAGTCCGGAGGAGTACAGCAAGCTGACAGCACTTAATTGGTTAGGGCTCCTGTCGCTGCAGTGAAGCTGCAATGGAGGAGATTCTCCAGGAATAAAGACCTTGCTGCTAAGGAAAGAGAATTAAAAACAAAACAAAACAAACAAAAAAACTCCCCGAACTCCCCAAAGCGGTAACTCCACTTAAAATTGCTGGCGCTATTGGTTCACTAGGCTGTGAGCAGTGTGACTGGCTTCTGCTCAGGACAGAAGACAAAAATCTAGGCCTCAAGGAAAAACGGGTGGCATCCTTCAGTCTTTTCAAGTCCCAGCAGCTAAAATGGGTCTTGCCAAAAACGAAACAAAACAAACCACAGCAAAAGAAAGCCAAGCCAATCCCCCACCCAGAAGGAAAAAAAAAAAAACTAAAGAGAAACCCATCCACCCATCTACCCCGGAACCTTCTAGCAGCGGGCACTGGAGCTGGAAGCCAGCTCTGAATGACAGACAAAAATGGAGGCCAGACACAAGTGTCCTGAGCAGCTAATGCCGAATTCCAGGACCCAGACTTGCTCTGGGTGAGCTGGGATTTCTCACTTTTCCTAGAGGAGGTTAATACCAGGTGTCCACTAGACCCTAAGAGATGCCCACCAATCAGATTGATGTCAGTCTCTGTAAATAACCTGATCACGTCAATAGGAGATTTCAGATGCCGAGAACTATCGTATTCCACCTTTCCCCTCCCTCAGATTTTTAGGTGTATATCCATTGTTTGGGTCACCACTGCATACGGCTGGGTTGTTGGTTTACTAGCAAGAAGATTGGCTTCTTTTCCAGTATGCAATCCAAAATGCAGAACTGAGTCACTGAGTGGCAGGGTCGAAACCCCATTTTCCTCACGTGAAGCGACTCAGTAAGATGGCGGTGCAGTAAAGCATTTTCTCACACACCTCGGCACTGACGGAACAGTCTCCAAAGGAAGGCGTGAAAGGACAGCAGGATGTAGCTGGGGGTTCTTTCTCTCCCATACCTTTAGAGTGCCATTTTTCAGCACGGTAATAGCACTAGTACCTCCCACAGGGGAGGAGCCGGGGAAGGTAAAAGACATAATGACCGCTTACGCTATGCAAAACTTTCAAAGGGGGAGGGGGAAAAAAGAGGAAACAGCAGATTAAAGAATTTCCAACACAGAGGGTTTTTTTAAAAAAAACAATTACATTTCAAACCATTTTGTATGGGATAAAGAGAAGAAAAAAAAAAGGTTTTCATGGCAAATCCAAACAAAATTTAGTTTTAAAAAGCTACAAATATATCACGTCAATTTAAACAAACTGGGAGAAAACCTGAGATGGTCAGCATAGCTGTCTGGCTGTGGAAAACATTCCCAGTGAATAAACATTACCTTACCTGAACTCTTGGCGAGAGATTCTGCCCAGCTTGACTCTCTCATTCTGACCGCAGAATACAGCCAATCCTGAAAATTCTAAAGAACAGCTTCTGTCACTGGTTCCACTACAGAGAGACTCCCCCCAAATCCAGATTCTGACAGCACCAAGCAAGCTGCAGCTGGAGAGAGGTTGGAAGGGTGGAAAACTTACCTCTCTAGAGGCTTTTCAACTGTCCTTTCCCCAAAAGGCCCTGGAGCTGAGTTAGCATTCACCAAGAGCTATAGCACTGCAGGAGGTAGCCTTCCCTTGCAGGTCTACAGGGCGGATGCTAATTCTTTACACACACAGCGTAGGTCAGGCCTGGTCTTTTAAAACTGTTTTAATCCAACAAGGCCACAGATCATCTCTGTAAATTCAGCAGTTTGGCCCCTCGTCTTAGGTCAGGACCACACCCTTACAGATGCTGGTATTCCATTAACGTTATGGTGACCCTTGGACGCCCTGCACAGAGTGCTGGTCCGCTGGCGTCACTGACTCCTTGGATCACCTTGATCAGAAATGTCCAGCCCTGGCTGGCCAGCAGCTTAAACAAAACACAACCACTTGACTGGGTTTCATCTGTTCTGCGTATGGCCACCAAGGTTCAGTGAGGCCTGAGGGGAGATAAGAAACATGCCGTATTCCAGGAGTGGGTTCTTAAATAGATTTCTGTAAGAGCAGACTAAGCCAGTTTGGAAGTTGCGCCACATTTACGAATGTGCAAAAATCTAAACGGGCTGTTCCTCGAAAGGATTTAAGTCCACAGACAGAAGGTACGCTCATTGCTAGTACCAATCTCGAAACCAGCCTGATTGTTCAATTTCCAATTGGAAAGGAACTGATTCGAATTGGAGCTCCAAAAAACATGTTTGCATTCTTTGCAATTTTAAATCATTTTATCAATTAGGCTGTGGACGACCATTGCTTTGTCAACTGTTCTAGGATGCATCTCATGAACTCATTCAGGCCTCAAGGTGCTCTTCCCCAAGCAGAGAGAGAAGGAAAAGCATGCTGCTGTTTTTCCTATTAAAGGCAGACTCTCTCAGCTTTCCCTGGTGTCTAGAAAAATTTACTGAAGATTAGTATTTCAGTGAGCGGTGCCTTGAGAGAGAGATTAGGAATACACAGATGCTCAGCGGAGTGACTGGAGGCCCCCAAGTAAACATGCATAGGTAATTTTTTCCCAGGTGAAAAATTAAAATCCCAACAATCTATGGAGCACATTTTTTTTTGGTGAGGGGAGCCAAAGAAGTTCTTGCATTATCCAAATGTAATAAAAAAGCCTGTACAGCGTGCTACCCAGTGGATAGAATTCCATGAGAGGTCAGAGCAGCCACCAGCCCTGTAGTGAAACAATGACAGAAGCTCTTCTTGGGGGAAGCCAGCCCTAGGAAAACGTTTGCCATTTTGGTCAATAACATAATATTCAGTTACATGATCCCTCTTACTTAAAACTTACACAAAAATGTGTTAGTTGGTCAATCAATGTAGAAACCCAATAACAGAAAACCAGTTTTTCTGCTTCAGAAAAAGAGATCAAATCTTTTTTAAAAGGCATCAAACATTAAAAAAAAAACACAGCAGAAAAATTGTAAATTAGTTTTACCTAATCACTATGCATCTTAGGCACATACTTACCAAAACCATGAACCTCCAGCTTACCCACACACGGAAAACGCACAGTATAGTAGCACTACTGCTTCGATGCCTCAAGGCAAATATGTAGAGAATAGATTTAATCAACGTCTCAAGTATAAGGCAGCACAGCAGGTGTAAAAACAGGTGTCCAGAAAACAGGGTGCACGTCACGCTTACCTACTCTGCTTCAGCACACACTAGGAAAAAACCACGGCTGCCACCCCGACACTTGCCACAGTTTACACTGTTGACCAGACTGAAAATGGACTCCAGGTTAGACACTGAAAACCTCAACAGTCCTCTAGTGTCTTCGGGACTCATCTGCCATAGAACCGTCAGACACGTGACAACGCTGCCTCCAGGTATCTGGTGCACCACCAGCACTAGCTCCACAGCTTATGCCACGCAAGCCTGCTCTCGCCCACTCACAGCACTGAGAGACACACCTTCCCAAACCGCGACTGTCGTCTCATGTCAACACACAGCAGAGGAGCACAGACCTGCACAGAGCCGGAATCAGTCAGTTTCTCCCCCGCCCCAGGAAAGCAAGCCTGCTCCGTATCTCATCTGGCAACACGGCCCCCACATCCTTCCAGCTGCTGACCAGCCACCACTCACTCCAGAATCAATTGTTCCCTTTCCACAGACCTGGAGGCATCTCTAAGGCTGCTAACTAGCCCAAAGGTGAGCACACCCCTGCAACAGAACAAGAGTGTTAGAGCTGGCCATGGCCGGGCCCCTGGAGACTGTCAGAAAGGATGGTTAGAACTTACTGGTCCACTGAAGCCAGCCAGCTGCGTGATCATCAGGCACACGATGGAGAGGATGAGCCTGGTGCGGCAGAAGATCCACACAACCCTTCGGAGGGAAGCAGCTTCTGGCCCAACTTCATTCAGCTCTTCTTGCCACAGTCTCTCTAGTCTTAACAAGGGCACATGTCCTCCGTTACACATCTCCCCAGGGAATATACACACCCTAGCTTCCCTCCTGCCATCGCTTTTTGTCTCCAGGCTTTGACACCACGCACACAAGTCTTTCCTTTAAAATTATGTACATAGCATTCACATTCTGGGGAAAAAAGCAAAACCAAAAAAACCCTTCCTGGGTGACTACATATTTACCCTGCATAGGGAGCCTCTCAGAATACAGAAAATGATGAAAACAAAAGTCTTTCCTTCCACCCAGAAAGATTATCCCTGCAGAGAATGTGTGGATAAGAACTTCCTTTCTCAAGGGTCTCCAACCCTCTCTGAAGGACCCCGTCGTAAAATGTACAGGTGTAAACTAGATTTTAATCATGACAATGAGCTACCACAAAAATGTATTCTGTCACAAGGCGGCAACATAACCTCCCTGTAGACTCAGGAAGAGAAGCGGGGCTGAGAGAGAGAGAGAAAGCCTGTGGTTAAACAGGAGTAAAGGTGAAATAGGAGATAAAGCAGAAGAGCAAAGAGAAAGTCGTCCCAGGCTCCCCTCCCTCCATCGGCTAGCTCAGGTCCCGAAAGGACTCCACACTGCTGCACCCACACTCCTAGCTCAGGCCCTACGCATCCCGTGGGTGGGTCGCCAGACGGGGCCAGACCCGCCTACCTTCTGCAGTTCACGTCGGAAGACTCGTACTTGGACAAAGACCAGACATCCTCCATGGAGAGCTCCCTCTTCTTGTGGGCCAGGCGGGCCAGGGGAGAAAGCCAGGAAAAAGTCATACAGGAGAAGAGCCCAGCATTGTCCACTGGGTGCTGGTGTCTAAGGAGAGAACACCCAGAGCACAAAACGGTCAACGCACATCAGGACGCCAGCCGGCATTTATAACACCGTCTAGTGAACAGAGCTCCTGACTAAAATCAGGGCTCCCCAAACGGTCCCATCTCAGCCTGCACTGTGTCAACACGCCTTCTGGCGCTTCGCAGAGAAGTCATTGAGCAGGAGAGCCTCTTACTTGGACGTGGTCCGAATGGGCTTCAGAGCACTTAAGCTATGGTGGTACTTCCCCTTCGGATGTTCCTCATCCAGGATTCTGAGCTGAGAATGCGTGCAGGCATCCAAGGAAAGGCCCTCCGCTCGGGCTGCTGTTTCCAAGGCATCTTGGCATTCCAACTGTTCAGAAAGAGAGGGAGAGAAGACCTCAGAACAAATCTACAGGACACGACAGCCCTAACTGCAAGCCAGGTCCATCTTAACTGAGAAATTCCGAAGGTTCGGGGGCTAAACGTCGACTTGGGTGGTACGAACTCGCTAAGGAACATTAAACCAGATACATAAAACTTCTAAACTAACTGACTTCATTTTTTTAAAAACATTTTTAGGTTCAGAAACATTGAGCAGAAAGTACAGAGAGTTCCCGTGTACCTTCTCATCTGCCCCCGCTGCTCCCCATCCACTTCCCATCATAAATACCTAGCACTAGTGTGGAATGCCTGCTACTGATGAGCCAATACTGACACATTACTTTGAACTGAAGTCCACAGTTTACGTTAGAATTCACTCTTTGTGTCGTACATTCTAAAACGTGTATTTTGTCCCCAAAATGTTTTATCTTTCATTTCCCAACATGGACTGAGAATTGATTACTTTACTAACTGTAAATTCTTTCACCCATTTTCTTTGACAAAAAATTCAAGATCACCCCCAATTAAACAGCCCTGTCACGCAGAAAGAGCCAGCATGTACACATGCCTCCTGTCCTTCATCGGCAACAGGGAAGGCAGAACAGCTAAAGAGCTCCGATATCCAGATTTCTGCAGCATGAAGAAGAGGGTCTCGTGAGTTGAAATACAAAGTTATACACATTTGCTACAAAGCTTTTACATATCCATTCATTCATCAGGTGAACAAAAATACATGTAATTCAATGTCTGACTCTGGCAGAAGAGTCTGGGCCAAGAACCAGGACGTATCTGTCCCCCTTTGCTCTAACAGTAACTGAAAGTGTACGCCTTCCTGTCCCAAAAGTAGAAGTATTTTTCCTCAAGAAGGATAATGAGTACATCACCCTTTTCTCACATTATCACAAATACTTCCAGCAATTACTGTGAAATAGAAAGAACAGAGCCCCAGACGGAGAAAGAGTTAAGAGCTATATAGCACCTAACACACTGCGCACCTGACACCAAGTTGAGTCTCCATCGTCACCGCCCCGCTTTTCCACACAGAACAAATGCCAAACATCAGCTGAACGGAAAGAGCAGATTTCACGCACAGGGCCCCCAGTCGGCGTGGGCGCCTAGGTGCACTGTCCTCAAACACAACAGCCTCAGTTCACAGGCTGGGCACTGCGCTCAGGGTCAGGAAACTACACAGCCCGGGCAAAGGGAAGCACGTTTTTTTCCTTTTGTCAAAGGCAAGACAGACTGGTTTCAAGAGAGTAACAATACAATGACAAGTGAGTCAACACTTAATTCAAAGAATTAAGTCCTACAAAGTCCTTAGGCATATGGTGAACACTTATTTAGTGGTTAGGGACTATGACACCTAACAATGAACTAAATAAAGGCTGCTGAGATTCAAGTACACACAAAGGTTGTGTGTTTGTTTTAAACCTTTAGGCTGCCTATAACCATAAGGGGAAGAAAAGAAAACCTTTGGATTGATAAAAAAGAAAGTTACACTAAAAATACAAACATACCTATTATACGGAGTATAACTGGGAGTAAGTACAGGGTAAGAACAGAATATTACAAGTGCCAGCCTTATTCGGATATCCAAAGCTTCAAAAGAAGAAAAAAATGAAAACACCACTTCAAGTGCAAACAGGGTACCTGCCAAAATGGACCATGTGCTGGGCCGTAAAACAAACCTGAACCAGTTTCAAAAGACTGACATAATACAGCCCATGGTCTCTGACCACTTGGGAACTCAGAATTCAGTAACAAAGACAACAAGGAAAATCTCCCAATATTCAGAAATTATGCAGCACACTTTCAAATAATATGCGTTAAAGAAGACATCAAGTGGAAATCAGTAAATAGTCTGAGGTAAATGGTTAAGAAAATTCGAACATCAAAATTCATGGGATGCTGCTAACGTGAGCACAGAGTGAGGCTGCGAGTGCCTTAAAAGCGTGTATTAGAAAGGAAGAGGGAGAAATCAACGCTCCACACTAGTGCCTGGCAAGATTTTCTACAATGGGCCAGACTGCCCAATATTTTAGGCTTAGTGGCCCACGAGGTGCAACTGAGGATATTATGTAGGTACTTACATTACAAAAGAAAACAAATGTCCACAAAATGCTTACTGATGGAATTCAAAATATAATATCAGTAAAATTTTTCTGTAATGCAGTCTACTAACAGAATAACATTTCACTTAATTGGAGTTTAAAATGGTTTTCCCTTTCATCAAAATCGATATGGAATCTTCATCTGTTAATGCTGACTTGTGACAAAATTTTACAATTTCCTCCTTGAAAATGTCTTTTCACACGGACAGGTCCTGCCAGACACTGAGAAGCAATCCATGAGTGTGTGACTTGAATTGGGCACGTTTACCTCTTGGAAGGCACAGGGGAATCCTACTAGATCTTTCTCTTGACAGTTGCCTTCTTTACGGCGTTACACTGCAGCTGACACTACATTACATTCCAACTGAAAGTTGGTGGAAGCTACTGAATGGTTGAATGAGATGGGTTGTTTAAATTGTGGCAAAATACATATAACATAAAATTTGCCATGTTTAACATTTTAAGCATAAAATTCAGGGGCATTAACTGTATTCACAATGTTATACAACCATCATCACTATTTCCAAAATAATATGGAAATTTCCTTTATACTTCATGGAGTATATGAAGTAACTTAAGCTCAGATTTATGTACTGTACATATATAAATCTCCACTACACATCTGCGAGGGAACGGAGATCTCACTTCTTGTTTCACCTTTCAACAGCACATGAAGTATACAGGGCAGCAGGACATTCCTTATGCTCTGAGCATCAGTTGTCATGGAAATCCATCACAGCACCATTTACATCCCCACTAGCAATGTATGGGAGACCCAGCTTCTCCACGTCCTCACCATCACGTGTGACTGTCACTCTTTTATAGTTCAGCTATTTGAACAGGTGTGGCTCAATCTCTCATCATGATCTTTTTAAAAAATATAGTTTATTGATTATGCTATTACAGTTGTCCCATTTCCCCCCCTTTCACTTTCCTCCACCCTGCACACCCTCATTCCCCCCCTTTAGTTCATGTCCATGTGTCATACTTATAAATTATTTGGCTTCTACATTTCCTACACTATTCTTACCCTCCCCCTGTCTATCTTCTACCTACCATTTATACCACTTATTCTCTATACCTTTTTTCCCCACCCACTCCCCAACTGATAACCCTCCATGTGATCTCCATTTCTGCGGTTCTGTTCCTGTTCTAGTTGTTTGCTTAGTTTGTTTTGTCTTTGTTTTAGGTGTGGTTGTTAATAATTGTGAGTTTGCTATCATCTTACTATACTTGTTTTTTGTCTTCTTTTTTCTTAGGTAAGTCCCTTTAACATTTCCTATAATAAGGGCTTGGTGATGATGAACTCCTTTAACTTGACCTTATCTGGGAAGCACTTTATCTGCCCTTCCATTCTAAATGAAAGCTTTGCTGGATAGAGCAGTCTTGAATGTACATCTTTGCCTTTCATGACTTCAAATATTTCTTTCCAGCCCCTTCTTGCCTGCAAGGTCTCTTTTGAGAAATCAGCTGACAGTCTTAAGGGCACTCCTTTGTAGGTAACGCTCTCCTTTTGTCTTGCTGCTTTTAAGATTCTCTCCTTATCTTTAATCTTGGCTAATGTAATTATGATGTGCCTTGGTGTGTTCCTCCTTGGGTCCAACTTCTTTGGGACTCTCTGAGCTTCCTGGACTTCCTGGAAGTCAATTTCCTTTGACACAATGGGGAAATTCTCCTTGATTATTTGTTCAAATAAATTTTCCACTGTTGCTCTTCCTCTTCCCCTTCTGGTACTCCTATAATTCAGATGTTGGAACATTTAAAGATGTCCTGGAGGTTCCTAAGGCTCTCCTCATTTTTTTTGAATTCTTGTTTCTTCATTCTTTTCTGATTGGATGTTTCCTTCTTCCTTCTGGTCCATTCCATTGATCTGAGTCCCAGTTTCCTTCCCATCACTATTGGTTCCCTGTACATTTTCCTTTATTTCACTTAGCATAGCCTTCATTTGTTCATCTAATTTGCAACCAAATTCAACTAATTCTGTGAGCATCCTGATCACCAGTGTTTTGAACTGTGCATCTGATAGGTTGGCTATCTCTTCATTGCTTAGTTGTATTTTTTCTGGAGTTTTTCATCTGTTTTTTCTTTCGGGCCATTCTTTTGTCTTGATGCACCTATTACGTAGTGAGGAGTGGAGCATTAGGTGTTCACCAGGGTGGGGTAACCCATCTCGCTGGGCTGTGGTGCAGTATGTGGGGGAGGGCTCAGAGAGGGAACAATGGCATTTGCTCCACACTCTCTCTTGGATTTCAGTCACTTCCCCCACTTCCCACAAGCAAACTGGGCCTTTCTGGTGCTGATTCCCAGGTGGGTGGGTTTGTGTATGTTCTAGGACCCTGTGGGTCTCTCCAAAGAACTCTCCTGTGAGGCCGGGAGTCTCTCCCAGCACCTCAACCCCCACAGGTATTTTCAATTGGTGATTTGAGGCTTTATTTCCCCAAGCAAGAGCCCTGGGTTGCCGGGTCTATCTTTCTCCCCAGTTTTGCCTGGTTTATCTGCACGTGAATGTGGGACTGTCTGGTCTGCCAGCCACCCTGCACACCGCACCGAGCCCCTCTGCAATCCGCTGCGTCACTGGGTCTGCCAGCCGCCGCTTTGCCATGAGTCCTCTCGCCTGGCTGCCCGTCTCCACCCCTCCTACCGGTCTGGATGAATGTGTCTTCTTTAGCTCCTTGGTTGTTGGACTTCCGTTCAGTTCAATTATCTGTCAATACTGGTTATTTTTTGTTTTTAAATTGTTGTTGTCCTTATTTTGGTTGTGCGAGGACACAGTGTGTCTACCTACGCCTCCATCTTGGCCAGAAGTCTCATCACGATCTTAATTTGCACTACTCTAATGGTTGACGATGTTTAATATCTTCTGTGTTTACTTGCCACCCATGCATCCTTCTTGGTAAAGTATCTGCTCAAGTCTCTTGCCTATTTTCTAAGTTGATTCTTTTCTTAGTGTTGAGCTTAGAAAGTTATTTTCTATTATGTATTCAAGTCGTTTATCAGATGACTTGCAAATATATTCTCTCATTTTATGGCATGCATTTATCTTCTTAACTGGCCCATTCAGAGAGCAACAATTAAATTCTGATCAAGTGTAACTTACTGATTTTTTTTTCTTTTAGAGAAGATGCTTTTAGTGTCATGTCTAAGAACTCTTCATCTAACCCTGGGTTGTGAACATTTATTCCTGATTTTTTTTCCTAAAAGTTTTATAGTTTTACATTTAAATCTATGATTCACCGTGAGTTAATTTTTGTATAAGGTAAAGTTTCCTTTCTTTCTTTCTTTCTTTCTTTCCTTTCTTTCCTTTCTTTCCTTTCTTTCCTTTCTTTCTTTCCTTCCTTCCTTCCTTCCTTCCTTCCTTCCTTCCTTTCTTTCTTTCTTTCTTTTTTTGCCTATAGATGTCTCCTCATTCCAACACCATCTGTTGAAGACTATCTTCACTCCCTTGAATTGCTTTTCGCCCATATATCAATCAGCTGACCAGACCTGAGTGGGTCTACGTGCGGACTCCACTCCACTGATCTAGTTGTCTGTCCCTCCACTGCTACCACTGACTTCATTCCTCCAGCAATATAGTAAGTCTTAGAATAGGGAGTATGATCTCTCTAACTTTATTCTTCCTTTCGAAAATTGTTTCAGTTATCCTCGTTCTTTTGCTTTTCCAGAAGAACCAAGTTCAAGAGTTGGAGAGTTTTATAGACATCTTTTGACATTGCCACATCAGAAAAAGAACACTTAGTATACCATCCATTAGTATTCTTACATGAGAATGGCATAGTAGGATTAAGAGAAAATGGAAATCTTCACATCTTTATTCACTCTTTCAATAGTTATTGACCTCCTATGTAAAAGACTGTTCCAGATGCTAGGAATAAGAATATGGCCATTTCTATTTATACAGTACACTAATTTCATTTTCTTCATCTCCAAAATGCCTAGTTACAGTTTGCATCAAAACCTATGAAAAAATAGAACCAAAGGCATGGAAACAGGGAACAGACAGACAAGGACCAGAGAGGAGCGGGGAGGGGGATAAGGGGAAAAGAAGGGGAAGGGACTAGTCAAGGAACATGTATAAAGGACCCATGGACATGGACAATAGGGTGGGGACTGACTATGGGAGGCAGGGTGGGCAGGGCATGGGAGAGCAACGTGGGAAAATTGGGACAAATGTAATAAAACAATAAAAAAATAAAATAATTCCTGTTGTACAACTGCAGAAAGGAAAAAAAAAACCTATGCACAAAGATTGCTGGCACTCCGCCATGAGCAAGAGGCTGCTGGAAAGGTGCCCAGTCATGCAGTGACGCAGGGGAGGCACCCAAGTTCACAAAGGGCCCATGGCGAGGACCACCAGCCAGCTGTTTATCAAGTCCTTGACCTGGGAGATATCACCAGTTACAAATGACACGGAGGCCAAGAGACAGAGGCTTGTCAGAGGCACTGGATGCGCAGGGAAGGGCTGGGGCCTCACACAGCAACCGCGCTGCGCATGTGCAGGGGTGCCAGCAGACTCTGACTTAGTTTTCCCTACAGGATGCTCTGTGTGCACCCAGAGATCTGAAACCCTCCAGCACACTTGGAGAACAAAGCAATAGCAAGGGCATCCAGCGGGGACAGTGGTGCAGATGTCAAGGCTCTCGGTCATTTTGACCATGGGCTCTGCACCTGGCCACCTCCCCTGGAAACAAACCCCCTCAGACACCAAGGCTCTGACCCCCAGGCTGCCTCCCCCCACCCCAGTGATGCCACTCGATGTAGCTTAGAAACAGAATGTAAGATGACACACACAACTCAAATGAGCCTCGCCAGAAGCAAAGGTCCCCACAGATGAGGGTCCTGAGGCTTCTTCTAGAACAAATGTGCCCCAGGCTCACCTGAGGAGTTCCCACCAAGCGCCAGGAATAGTGGAGATGGCTCACAGGACCCTGTTCAGGACTGGACCCACCCAGAGGAGGTCATCCTAAAGGGGAGGACAGCTGTGAGCAGAATGCTGTGGTGGACCTGCTAGCTCCAGCACCACCTGCCCCGTCCCAGCTGCTATGAACATTTTGGTCACAAGGCAAGGGGATATCCTTCTGCCCAGATTTCTCAGGTACTTCCCTCCCTA
>PVKM010037225.1:0-14544 GCA_004027735.1 Carollia perspicillata | reverse complement strand
GAAGCCTGTACTACAAGGGGCTCGGCCTCCAGGAGACAATTCTGGGTTTTGGGGTGTCCTCCTTGTACATTATTTCATTTAGCCTTCAGAGCGGGTCGATGTGTCCACTGCAAGATTAGCAAGTGGACGATGGGCTGAGGACTTGCTTTCGGTCAGTCCCATGGGCATTATAAGGCAGGGCAGGGACTTGACTCCATGTTGTAACCAAAATCCTTTTTTTCTCTCTCCATTTCCAATCAGTTGACTTCGACAAGCATTTTTCTGATCACGTCCTGCACCAAGGCCCAAGGGACAAGCCAACAAATCGAGATGCGATGGTGCCTGCCCTCTAGAGACCCAGGGTCTGGTGGAGACTCAGACAGGAACTTACAAACAGCCCTGTGGGGACGAAGGGGCAGCTGACCCTGTGTGGGGCGGGTGGTGCTTCACGAAGGAGCTGGCATCTGACCACCCCGGCAGGACAGGTAGGGCCTTAGCAGGACAGAGAGGGAGTGGAAGAGGCAGACACATGCCACTGCCGAAGGGTGGGAGCCGGCAGAGGGGTTGAGGGGCCCCAAGTGTCCAAACAAAGATACGGAGACTAGGAGGCTGGAGAGCCGCTGAGCCAGGGCAGGAAGGGCCAGGGCCCCAGACAAAAGAGTTCAGATTTCTTCCCATATGTGGCTGGGAAATTCTGAAAGGCTTTAAACACTTTCAGCCAGCTCAGGTCTACTTTGAAGACTGATTAAAATAATAATTTTCTTGCCGTGAATGTTTTCTCATAAAAATAGAGACAAGCAAAGGGAAGAAAATAAAAATTGCCTTTAATCGCATTGCCCAGAGATAGCCAATGTTTTTTATGAATATAAACATTTTTCTAAAATGTCACTGTATAGTTGACATTGCTTTATAGCCTTTTTCACTTATTATTTCGTGAACGGCTACCATGTCATCCAATATTGTTCTTCAACCGTGGGTCTGATTTTTGAAGGGGTTCACGGACCCCCCTGAAGACCTGATGGAAGCACAGACCCTCTGCCCAGAAAACCCACATCCCCAAGCACACGCCCGCCATGCTGCCGGGTAGAAACGCAGGCCCAGAGTGGCCAGTGCTTTGGGTGTTTCCACAGAGCTGGAAGTCCATTTCTCACAGGAAGCCTCCTGGTTTTTAAAGGTTGACCACTAACTTGAAACAGTAAAAGATAAAAACACAGAGAGAATCAAACACACTCATCAGAGTCCTCAGTTTGCTCTGGGGCAGCTGGTTTATAAACTCTGGGCACGGCCACTGTCTCAGGCTTATGATCAGATCCAACTTATTTTCCAGGCTAGACTTGCTGTCTTCCACAGCCAAACCCCTCTCTTTAATTCCCACTTCCGCACCTCGGCTCACACCACACTCACACTGAAGCACCTCCCCACGCCCCACCCCCACCCCCAGCGCTGTCCAGATCCCACCAGAACCCCTCTGGGGCTTCACAGGTCTGCCCCTTCAGCACTTGCCGCACTCTCTCTTCCTAGCCATTGTGGCCCCATCTCCAGTCTTGGGCTGCACTGCGAACTCCTGGGGACAGCACCGTTTGCCTCATCTCTGTGCCTGCCCCCCCAACCCAGCGCAGGACCCCCACACCGTCAGCCCAGAGTGGGTGCTCAGGAAACAGCGGTGCGAGTGAGAGACCCGCAGCCTTCATCCCTGTGCAAGTGACGTCCTCGCTGGAGCAGAAGGAAGGATAATTACAGTCTGGCTTTGGCAGTCTGCTATGCATTCACCCCTGGGGGGTGTGAATTGCTGTGAAACTCTTACAAAGGGGAAAGCAGAAAGTGACTCTTGAAAGGAAAGTTCAAAAAAGGAGAAGAAAAGAAGAAAAGCCTTTGTGAGCCCTGGAGCCAGGCCTGTGCTGACCTTTGAACCAGGCAGATGAGGAGACAGAACCGGGCTGGAGCCGGCAGGCGGCCCAGGTCAGGCCCCAGCCCTGCACCGGGGTGACTTCGGGCAGCGCCTTCCCGTCTCTGAACGGTAAGGCGCAGAACCACACCACCTCCTAGGGCCCCTCTTTCTGAAGTGATCCGGCTCCGTGTGGCACTCAAGGGGATCTATCGTGTCCCTTTAAGAAGCTGGAACTGCAGAGACCTCTGTGCCTGTATCCATCTCTCGGCTCCTCCCTCTCTGGTTCTAGCACAGTCCTTCCCCACTTTCTTCCTCTCCCCGCTCCAGTACTGCCTGCTTCAGTTCCTAAACTAGCTCATGCCTTGTTTTTCGTGCGTTAGCTTAGAAATTAAGACAAACTCTCAATCATTTGCCCAATGTATGCCCAGGATGACTGGCGACAATAGTCAGCATAAGATACACCATATTTTTCGGACCATAAGCCCCACCTAGGTTTTGGAGGAGGAAAATAGGAAAAAAGTTTTTGAATCAAAAAATGTGGTAAAATATTTAATAACATAAATAACATAATATTTCACCAATGTAAATTAAACAGAACTCAACAGCAGCATTAACAACCATTATTCCTCCCAAATTGGGGCGGGGGTGTGTGTCTTATGGTCCAAAAAATACAATAATAGTCAAGGGCTAAAACTCTACATGGTGGAAATATAAAAATTGACTAAAAAATCAAATCTTTTTTTTTAAGAAGACTTTATTTATTTATTTATTTATTTATTTATTTATTTCCAGAGAGAGGGGAAGGGAGGGAGAAAGAGAGGGAGAGAAACATCTATGTGTGGTTGCCTCTTGTGCACCCCCAGCTGGGGTCCTGGCCTGCAACCTAGGCCTGCAACCCTGGCCCGCAACCCTGGCCTGCAATGTGCCCTGATTGGGGATTGAACGAGCAACCCTTTGGTTCAGAGGCCAGCACTCAATCTACTGAGCCACACCAGCCAGGGCAAATCAAATCTTCTTGACACTGACTATCGAAATAGGACCTGGAAAACTTTGGCTTGCTCAAACTGGTGGCCAAGAAAAGAAGAGCCACAACAGCAGATGTCATTGTGAATCAATTAAGGAAAAACTAATTGATAAACCAAATCTTCCCGGTGAAACAAGAGCCTTGATAGAAATAATTTCAGCAAGATTGAGAAGAGAGAAACTAACTTGAAGAGCAAAATGACCAAAGGAATCAATTAACTCTATGGTCTGGCTTTGAAAAAGAATTTTTCCATAAAAATTGATCAGCACGAATATAATTTTTATTAAAAGACTGACAGCAGCAGAGTCAAAGGCCCAGGCCTGGGGTGCAGCGGGGGAGACATGGGCGAGTGGGCTTGGGGGGCCTGTCTGCGGTCTCTTGCCGCTCACCCCGCTGCACCCCCCCCACCTGTGACAAGCCGGCGGGTCCCTCCTTATTTATAATCATCAGTGACTTGCTGGTGGTTTTGTTACTTCCAAATGAGTCTAGTTTTCACACTAATCGCTGCCTTCTTAATCAATTAATGAGACTTAAAAGGTCATTTATCATTGGAAATTGCAACTGGAATCACCAGAGCACTGCATCGGCCCACCAATGCTAAGGAATTGCATCCTGCATCGATCATTGTAACCCAGCTTTAATGAGATTCTTATTAACATATACATTATTAATTAGACCATTAATGCAGATGTCATTTTGAGTCACACCAGGATTCCCAATAGCTCACATGGTTATTAAACCTCGTTAATTTTCACAAGGAATTAATATTATATTAAAGGTTCTCTCCACTGTGTATTCTAAATTAAACGCTTACTTCCGACATCTCACCCGCAGCATCCACTCACGGTCGTTAAAGAGAGGAATAAGAGGGAAGCAGTGTCATCCAGGACCTGAAAGCTTCCTATTTTGCAAGTGACCGGACAGGGAGGGGAAGGCTGAGGGGAGGGCCTCCCTCCCCACTCCCCAGGTCTCAGGAGGCGCCTACTCTTTTTTAATTAGCAAGGTTTCCTAATGTGTCGAAAATAGGATATTTAAATTTTTTCTTATCGTCAATAGTCATTTATTCACTGTAAATAATTTAGGAAATACACATAAGCAAAAAGAAAATTTTCATCACCCATTCTCTCAGCTCCTGGTAATTACCACGCCGAACATCCCCGTGTGATATTTGACTCTGTTTTCTCTATGCTTCAATAGACATCCTCTTACACAGATAAAGGGATACTCTGTTTTAAAACCTTTAATATTCTGCTTTAAAACCTTCCTCTGTAACTTAATATTTCACGAACACTTTTCTGTATTAAGAAATGTTCTAGAACATCGTTAATCGTCACATTATACATATCGATCTACTTAATTTTTATAAAAGGCTATGACAGTGATTTTCTTTTATTTTAAAAGATTTTATTTATTTATTTTTAAAGAGAGGGGAAAGGAGAGAGAAAGAGAGGGAAAGAAACATCGACGTGCAGCAGATACATCGATTGGTTGCCTCTTGCACACCCGCACCAGGGACATAGCCCACCGCCCAGGCATGTGCCCTGACTGGGAATCGAACTGGTGACCTTTTGGTTCGCAGGCTGGCACTCAATCCACTGAGCCACACTAGCCAGGGCTGGCCAGGGCTGGCCCTCTTATTGAAGGTATAGGTATAGCTTACAAGGAAAATATTGCAAATTGAAAGAATAACAATCTATTGCCCAAAGGCTCCCAATGGGGCAGCCTTCACGGATTAACACCAGAGAAAACTTTTTTCTCTGTGCTTTCCTGTAATAAAGTACGGGAATGTTAGGGTCATGAGCCCTTGGATGCCAGGGCAACGACAGCGATTTCCAACCCATGTGCTGTGAGAGTCTCGCGGATGGGCCGCGGAACTTTTAAAGCACTCAGCACCGGACTGTTCAGTCAGGGGCACTGGCCTCTTTTCCCTTAGACGGTCAAATATAAAAAACGACAACAGCCATCACAACAAAAACCATCCAGCGTGACTGAATCAAAATTATACCTATTTTTTGGTCAGATCAGCAAAAAATATATGCTTTGGTGTGCCACTGCATTTTAGTAATTCGTTTATGTGCCATGAGATGAAAAAGGTTGAAAATCTCTGGGCTATGGGATGATGAAGGGGACCAAAAGCTTTGCTTTCAGAGATATTGATTTTAAACTGGTGATTAAGAAACGAAAGACTCAAAGAAACTTTGCCCTCCGCCTCCCCTTTCCTGCTCAAGAGATTCAGCCGGAAAAACCTGCTCCAGGAGGGGATCTCAGGATGCTCACCCTGGCCTAACTTGAAGGAAGTGGGGTTGCTTGTCAGGAGGGCTTCGGGCCCATCACTTCGGAGCCGCCTAACAAAAATTTCGCTGTCCGCGTGTTCAGCTCTTCCTGAATCACCTGTAAAGCACCCATTCTCACTTCTGGCATCTAGGGCCGCAGCCCCGCTCTTTCTCCTTTGTCCGGAATGGCGTACTCACCCAGTGTGCCCTTGCTGTCTGGAACTTTCATGCTTATGTAAATTCCTCATGCACTGAAATTTTTATTTCTTTCCTGTTAATCTATCTCTGTTAATTTGGTTATTAGCCCAGCTAGAGGAAGTTAGATGGTGGGAGGGAAAGTATTGTTTTAGCCCCCACAGTGATCCTCTTGCTACATCAACTTGGTTAGCCTACCATGCCTGGTCATTCAGTCAAACACCAACCTAGATATTGCCAGGAGTGCATGTTGTAGCTGTGATTACAGCCCATAATCAGTTGACTGTAAGGGAGCGTGTCCCAGATTGTGCTAGAACACCTGCATGGGCCTACATCAGCCCCTTGGGAACGTGGAGCCCGGGGTGGAGGCTCCCCGAGGAGGAAACTGCCTGCGGACAGCAGCCTCATCCCACAACCGAGAACTCCAGCCTGCTCTTCCCGATGGCCTGCCAGATGGACTTCAGACTCGCCGAACCAGCCCCCACAGCTCCCTACGGCAGTTCCTCGCAATTACTCTCCCCATGCTGATGTGTATCTCCTCCTGGTTCTGCGACTCTGGTTACCTGACTGACACCGTTTGCTTAGGATTTTATCGTATGGCATCGCTGCGATTTATTTAACCAGTCTCCCATTGTCGGACACTGTGCTGGATGGTCTTGCAATCCACTTGGCACTATCACTGCTGTCCCAGGCTGGAACTACGCTTCCCAGCACACTGCTTCCTGACTGACTTTGCAATTGTGTAGATAGCAGATGGAAGGAACCCATGCAAAATTTGGAAGGGAGCAGCTAAAGAGAAGCCATTGTTGTCGGGAAGGCGAGGTGGTCACACGCGACGGCGGTGTCACCGTGCAGTTTCAGCAGATGTAGTGGCCGTGTGGACCTCCCCTCAGCTCCCACTCCCCGGGCCCACTTTGGGAGCCAGACGCACGCAGCTTCTCAGACTTTGCCGCAAGCTTGTGGTTCTCACCTGCACCACTGGACAGCTGTGATTCCGGCGGAAGTGGCTAGCGACCTTCCCCTCCGGAACCTCCCTCCCACAGCCGCTCCCAGGTTTGCACGAGCCCTAACTCCTATGTTAACCACCCCCCAACAAGCACACAGTCCTGTAACACTTGTGATGGCTCTGTGCTCCTGAGCGAAAGCCCTCGTGGTTCAGGGGAACAGATCCTTAAAATGGGAATGTGAGATCCTTTCACTAATGTTAGAAGTAAGGGCGTTAATGACACCCTTGCTAGGTCATGGTAGTCTGCGGTGCAAAGAGGCAAACCATTTGCTTAAATTATTGTTGCTTATAGTCATCTGAAGTCAGGTATTTGTAGAAGTAAAGTCACGCGACCAGTTAGCTGCTGCAGGAGAACACGATAGTGGAGCTGAAGATCATAAGGACGGGGGTTAGTCGACTAGATTGAACTGGGCTGAAGAATCTGAAGAGAAAAAGGTGAGCTCAGGCTTTCAGTTCCCAACTCGAGGCTCGAGGAAGCAAAGGAAAAGCTTGGGTGACCGCCCTGAAATAATCTGCAAGCTCAGAGAACGTGCTGACCTGACCTCGTGCCCCATCGCTCAAACAGCAGTCCTAACAGAAGAGTGGAATGGCCTGGTGGAGACTCGTTTCCGGCGCCAGCTGGGTGACGAACCTTTGCAGGCCTGGGGTAATGGCCTACAGAATGGGCTACATGCTCTAACTCAATAACCAGTGTACAGTAGTATGTCTCCCACAGGCAGGATTCCAGAGTTCAGGAACCAGAGGGAGGAAATAGGAGTGACGCATATCACTGTCACCTGAAGGACGCACTGGCATCCTTTTTGTTCCCAGGTGTGTGCCTTCGGGCCCTCCTAGTTCATGTTGTATGGTAAAAGCTCATGGAAAACACCGTCATAAGTCTAACAACACAGACTCTTCAGGAATGAAGGTTTCTGTTATCCCACCAGACAAGGAAGCATAACTAGCCAACGAGCTTAAAATACAGGGTCCGGCAGGAGTGAGGCCTGCTTGAGTGGGGTCGGGAGGGTAATGATGTGGGTGGAATAATGTATAGTTTGAATTTGAACACTTCGCCTTAAAATGTCACTGGTGTGCTCGAGTGTGATGTGATAGTGTTATGTTACAGAATTACATGCTTATGGTTTGTAATAAAAGATTTTGTAATAGAAAAGGGGCGTTATTTGTGCCAGACCCTGAACTTAAGGACTAGGTAGGAGAATGAAGAAGGCAGATTTCGGCTACGAGCACACGAACGCCTGCCAAAGTGAGGACTGCTTTCTCGGTTCCTTGCTTCGATGTGGATACATCTACGTGTGTTAACAACTCTGTCTATTTCTCCGTTCCCCACTAGCTTGCTGTCTAAAATGAAGTGTACAAACGCCATTAGATGTGAAGTGTATTAACGGTATTACCTCCATGTTTACGCTACAGAGTGTAGAAGGGGAGGAGACCAAGCTAGCTGAGGGAGCATCAGCCAGTGACGGATAAAGAGGTGGAGAAACATGCTCATCCATGCTTCTTCTTCGGGGTGAGCCCTCAGCGTGAGGGACAGTGACGTCACTGGAGGCCAGACTGTGCCTTTACTCAGAGTCAGACTTAGTGAAAGGGCTAGTGTGGATGTCAAGTTGAAAAGCAGTGAAATACGCTGGGTCCCTTATAGGGGAACCACTGCCCCCGTATCAGGCTTGCGTTTCCTGGCCTCCCTTCCCTGGTCTGTAGGACTGAAGCTGTCGAAGAGAGGGGCTCGTAACATTTGGAAAGCAGCTGTGCAGCAGAAGCCACTGCTCTCGGGATGTCACAGCAGTGGCCCTGGTGGCAGTCTGACGTGGCCGTTCTTTCCGTTCTTTCCTTGGGGTGTGGTTAGTCACCGCGTCTCCTGCCTCCCCGCCCAGATCCTCACGCCCAGCTCCGATGTCCAGAATCGGGGCGTTTCTCAGACAATGGCCTGGCCCCCATCTTTCGGGCTCGTGAATGCCTAGGTTTAACCCCTTATTCTTACATTACTTATAGCTGTTCTGTTTTCTGGGAGAGTCCGTTCAGAAACAATACTCTGGGGTGTTTCAAATTCCCTGGTATTATAATTTATACTGTCATACACAAGCATTCACACCTGACTCTTGAGTAGTTAAAAGCAGAACTTCAAGGTTTCGTGTTACGTCTGGTCATGTCGGTTGAATTCTTTGCTACAGAAACACTGACTTAGGGTCAGAAGTGTGCCGAAGTCCCAACGCCATTGTTTCCTTCTCATCTGGTCTTCCCCCTCCCCAAGCCTGTGTCCCTCTCAGGAAATTAGGGGAATCACTGCCACTCTTTCCAGCCTCCTCAGTGGTTTGTGGGGATCCGCTGGGTGAGTGGACGTGGAGGACCTTGAATAGTTACAAATCGATAGTGACCCGTCTGAGCCCACACTGAGGGTCAACGCCAGGCGCCTTCGCCCAGGTCGGGCAGCAGGGACCACTGTGTTCCAGACCTGAAGGGCCAGCTGCGGCGTCTGGGTGGAGGTTCGGCTCCGGACAGCCTGGCCCTTGGTCGCACAGTTTCACATCGTCCCTGTCCTGCTGTATATTTTTATAGTAGGGTGACGCAGCCTCTCCTGGACACTTGCCCACCTCTGAGCTAGTCCCCGCCACACATCTGCCGGGCCCGCTGTGAAACAGAAACCTCCTTGTGGTTGGAGGACCTGACCCAGCACCCAGAACCGGGCACTCTCAGACACTGGCCTCGCCCCTCAGCACGCAGGTCGCTGGGTTGTGATCTTCACTGAATCCTCAGGACTGGGAAAATATTAGACCATCTGGATGTTTAAAAAGAAGAGCATGGCCCTGGCTGGTGTAGCTCCGTGGATTGAGCGCAGGCCCGCGAACCAAACAATCGCGGTTTGATTCCCCGTCAGGGCACATGCCTGGGTTGCAGTCCAGTTCCCAGCAGGGGACGCATGAGAGGCAACCATACATTGATATTGCTCTCCCTCTCTCCTTCCCTTCCCCTGTAAAGATAATAAATAAAATCTTTAAAAAAACATTTCTTAAAAAAAAAGAAGAGCATGGAAAACCAGAGCTGATGGAACAGGAGTATCGGAGAGAAGAAATTAGCCGTGCAAATGAATCCTTCACCCTCTACAGCAGTGGTTTGCAAGTGGGGACCATTTGCTCCCCAAGGACATTTGGCAATGTCTGGAGACATTTTTGGTTTTCCCATGGGGTTGGGGGTGGATGGGTTGCTACTGGCATCTAGTGAGTAGAGGCCAGAAATGATGCTAAACTTCTTGCAATGCACAGGACAGTGCCCCCGCCCCCACTCCCAACAAAGGATTATCTGGCCCCAAGTGTCTATCATACCTAGGGTGAAAAACCCTGATTTAGCGCATGTTCGGTTTTAGTCGAGACTCTTTGATTTCAAGTGTTCTCTAGTGCAGACACCTTCCAGGAGGTCAAGGAGGGAGAAGGAGAATTTGAATGGTCCAAAGGCTAAGCATATACACTCCCCTGCTCTAGAGGGGTCCCCTTACGACGGTAAGCACCTTTTGAATGGCAAGTTCTCCTAGTTGAGGTTTCAAAAATATTCAGATGACAGAGTTGGTATGGCTACCACTTTCCCAAGCCTACCCTGCTGGACAAAGTGTGTCTGTCTCTACTCTGCAGGGACACACTGCATTGTCCCTCTGGACCCTGCGAGGGCACACGGCACTGTTGGTCAGAGGCCCCACTGCTGGTCCATATGGCGTTTTGTTAATGTTTAAAAATATATTTATTGATTTTAGAGAGAGAGGAAAGAAGAGAGAGAAACATTTATGTGAGAAGCATCAGTCGGTTGCCTCTCATTTGCTCTGTGACTAAGGACTGAATGTGCAGCCTAGGCATGTGCCCTGACTGGGATTCGAACCTGCAGCCTTTCAGTGTATGGGGTGATGCTCCAACCAACTGAACCACCTGGCCAGGGCCCATATATGTCATCTTAATGTAAATTAGATTAAGCTGGTCTTCTCCCAAGTTTTAATGGGTATATTATTTACTTCTTAATAATAATCATAACAAAGTCATTTTGTATAAAATACACTGATCAATTACAGAACATAAGAGAGCCTTTAAATTTGTGTACCACATGTATATTAAACCAAAATAAAATGCTTTAAATGAAATAGAAAATTTGAGCTTTTACTCACAACAGTTAGGACTAGAGTATAATTATTTGTTTTAAATTGTAATAGGTCGCATTGGATACCTCTTGTGCCCCGCCCCCAGTCTCCTGGCCACTTTTCACTCCAGCTGCTTTCGAGGCAACCAGCTGTGCAGCCTGATGGCCCCTCCCCTCAGCTGTTGCCCAGGTCTCTTGCTTTCCGCTTTGGGGCTTTTTGGCTGTGGTCACACAGGACATTCTGACAAAGGAGCAAACTCTGAAGTACAAGGGGGCTAATTCCTCAGAGAGCAACAACCCTTGTCCCCCGCGGGGATGGGCACCAGTGGGGAAATGCTCCTTTCTTCTGCTCTGTGGGTGGACAACTCCACAGAGCATTCCACATGGCTCCCCCGGGTCCTGCCAGATGGAGCCCAGGTGCTCAACGAGGCGGCCAGCTGCAGAACAACACCTTGGATTAACTTTCCTGTTTCTCCCTTCCCAGTTCCTGGGCGCCAGTTTCCCAAAATGAACCACCTTCACGCAAACCCTCATCTCAGCCTTTGCTTTTAGGGAGACCTAGCCTCAGATATGCGTCTTGCTGTCATGGAAACAAAATGTTATTATCATTTTACTGCTTCCCTGCTCCAACATCTTCTCTAGAAATGATTGCTAGATTTGACTGATTATAAATCTTAAGTAATTTTAAATACACTTCAATGTCAAGAAGCTACGTTCTCCATTGGCAACCAATGATGTCAAAGTTAAAATATTCTGAGATCTATGAAAGTATGCAGAAATGCGTCCAGTGAGTTGTGGATGCAAGTGTATGGCTAACGTCAAAAGGAGGGTTTAGAAAACAGTTGAAGGTTTTGTTTCTCAGATCAATGCCCTGTCTACAGCATAGCGGTCAGTTTCAGAGGTAAATGTTCACCTAGTTAGTTGTTCAAGTTCATCACAACTCTTCAAATTATATGTGTCACTTACAAGTAGAAGAGTGAAAATTACTAAATATCATGGTATTTAGTAATTTTCAGCTTTACAAACCTTTCTTCAAAAAATAACATTGTGGGCAAAGGACTTGAACAGACATTTCTCTAAGGAGGACATACAAAGAGTCCAGAGACACATGAAAAGATGCTCAGCATCGCTAGCCATCAGAGAGATGCCAATTAAAACCACAATGAGACACCACTTCACACCAGTCAGAATGGCCATCATAAACAAAGCAACAAACAACAAGTGTTGGAGAGGTTGTAGAGAAAAGGGGACCCTAGTTCATTGTTGGTGGGATTGCCGACTGGTGCAGACACTGTGGAAAGCAGTATGGAATTTCCTCAGAAAACTGAAAATGGAACTGCCTTTTGACCTGGCAATTCCACTGCTGGGATTATATCCTAAGAACCCTGAAACACCAACTCAAAAGAACCTATACACACCAATGTTCATAGAAACACAATTTACAATAGCCAAGTGCTGAAAGCAACCTAAGTGTCCATCAGTAAATGAATGGATCAAAACACTATGGTACATATACACAATGGAACACTACACAGCAGAAAGAAAGAAGGAGCTCCTAGCCTTTGCGACACCATGGATGGAACTAGAGAGCATAATGCTAAGTGAAATAAGCCAGGCAGTGAAAGACAAATACCATATGATCTCACCTTTAAGTGGAGCTTAATTAATAAAACAAACAAGTGAGCAAAACATAACCAGAGACAATGAAATTAAGAACAAGTGGACAGTAACCAGAGGGGAGGTAGGAGAGGGTTATGGGGGGAAGGGGGGAAGTGTTTTCAGGAACACATGGACACATGGACAGAACCAAGGAGGGGTGGAGTCAGGGGAGGGAGGTGGGGATGGCCGGGGTGGTGGGGGGAGAAGTAGGGGGAAAAGGCAGACAACTGTACTTGAACAACAATAAAACTTAAAAAATGGAAAACAATAATATTGTTTTATGCAATATTTTAAAAAAGAAGTAGATTCTGAAATTTCATATGGGTCATAAATGAGCTGATGGTGGAATTCAGAGTAAAATGGGTCTTCCTCTGACTTTTTTCCCCCTCATATTTCCTTTTTTAGAGAAGTTGGCATCAACGATCTCCAATTTGTTTAGCATGAAGAATAATTTTCTCAGGGGGAGAAAGCCCAAGGATCGAATACCAGGCAGGAGAGACAGCATGTACAAATGCATGGGGGTATGAAACAGTCTGGCCTGGTGGCGAAACTCTGAGTCGCTCGGTGTGACTGCGCCATTCAGATATGAGTAGGGCAATAGACCCTAGAGACTGGTTCAAGCCATATCGTGATGTCTGAGAAGGTAGACATTCTTCCAAAGGCAACAGGGACCCTTTGAAAGGAGGTAGGCACCAGAGTGAGCCAGACAGATGACAGTTTTAGGAAGGTCATCCCGGCGTGATCCACATACCCTGGAGGCTAAGCCAAGCATCCTGACTTAACTCTCATAAAAGGCAAAGAAAGGACCTAGGGGTCACCCAGGGCTCTTATTAAAGATTCTGAATCAGCAGGTGTGGAGTAGGGCCTGTGATTTTGCACATCCCAAAAAAGCTCCCAGGGGATGCTGGTACTGCTGGTCCACAGACCCTTGGAATACGGCAAGGGAATGAAACCTGCTTGCTGACCCGGTCCCTGATGAGTGCTGGGAATGTATAGACCACCTTCTATATTCGCACATTTTCACTTGCACAGGACTGAAACCATTTTCATTAGACTCTTCCTGCTCCACCCCTCCCCCAGGTACGCAGAGAAATCAGAAGGTGCCCGTGTCCTTAAGTGGAAGCAAGGGGTCATTAGCAGATGGACAGTAGGTCACAAGGTCATTTGTCTCAGGATGATATATGGGCAGCTCCTGGTCCTGTAATAACCATTAGAAGGACACATTCATCACAGGACATGTCCAGCCCACACTCCTGGAGGGCTGTGCCCAGCCCTGTGGGAGAGACGATGGTGAGCCACAAGCATCAGGGGTGAGAGGACAGGATGCGGAGAGGACCCAATGGCTAAGGGATCAGGGCACTCGACTTGGACAAGACAGGCTCAATGGGACACGGTCACCTCCAAGTCTCTGAGGGTCTGTCCCAGGACAAAGAGAGCAGACGTGATCGGTGGTACCCAGGGGCTGAGCTGAGACAAATCAGTAGGTTAGAACCACAGCAGGAATGCTTTCACTTCGTTTTAAAAACAAATTCCGGTAGTCAGAGATGCCCAAAAAAAGGACGATCAACCTTGTGTAGTAGTGCGCTCCTTGTCACTGGAGGTGTGCGAGACTGTTCTCAGTAATAGAAGATTACCCGACTGGTGTGGCTCGGTGGAGTGGGCATCGTCCTGCACACCAAAAGGTTGCTCGTTCGATTCCCAGTCATGGCACAGGCCAGGGTTGCAGGCCAGGTCCCTGGTTGGGGGCAAGCGAGAGGCAACCGATCTATGTAAATCTTACACAGCCATGTTTCTCTCCCTCTCTATCTCCCTCTCTTTCTCCCTCCCTTCCCCTCTCTCTAAAAATAAAATCTTTTTTAAAAAATAGAAGATTGAACAGGATAACCCCTGAGTGCTGAGATTCCGTCACCCATTCATCCAGCGCAAGAGGCCCTGATCCCTGCAGCGAGCCCAGAAACCCTGGCAGCCCTCGATTCCAAAGCCGACCTTGCTGTTAGCCCTCCCGGCAAATAACCAAGGGCTAACCGTATTGTCGTGCTGTCCATTCATACCCTACCGCCGTTTCCTGACCGAACTGTGCTTCGGAGAAACCCTTCGCACTGGGCTGGGGGTCGGAAACTAGAGCTTCGTCCTTCCTCACTATTTCACTCTGTGGCCTTGGGAATATCGTCTCTTCTCTCTGGTCTGCAGTCCTGATATCAATCATCCCATCTTGACCCACTGCCGAATATGACAAGTAGACGTCTCCTCAGGATGGGGACCACCTCGGGTTCCCCGGTGAGCTCCAGGGCCCCAAACACAGTAGGTGCTCAATAAATAGTGGGTGGGTTGCAGGGCACTCAGCACAGTGACTGGGGCTGTCGAATTAGGTGGACCGAGTTACCCTTAACTGAGTCAAATTCACAGA
>PVKM010037224.1:0-14525 GCA_004027735.1 Carollia perspicillata | reverse complement strand
GGGGGGGACCATAGCTACTTCTGCCACAAGTGGGAGAGACAGTGCGGAGCTGAGAGCAAAGGGGGCCCTCCCTCCTTCCCCGACTCCCACCCTCTCGTAAAAGCAAAGAACAAAGAGGCCGCTGGGGATGGAGGCTTTGATCTGACCCCACCTTCCCGGTTCTAGGCCAGGCACCGCCCAGACTGCCCTTGGGAGGGGGAGGGACGCCCAGCTCCCAGGGACCCAGACACCCTGAAAGCCAGGTGCTGTCTTTCTAGTAGTCTTGCCTGTGCTACCATAGTTTGGGCAGTACCCCAGATGGGTGGGCTGTCAGGAGCATCCACCCCCTCCTCAGCACAGGAAGCCAGCTAGGGAGGTGGGAGAAGGTGCCAAGCTCCACAGCTGCTGCTGGCACCCACCCCACACCGCCCAGAGGGGCGCCCACGGAGGCCTGGCATGGATGGCCTGGGCACAGCTAGCATGGAGGCCAGGCCAAGTCAAGCTGAGAGCGGAGGCCTCAGGGAGTCCTAGTGGCAGGGAAGGAACCAGAGGTCGAGGAGAGCAACAAAAAGATGGGCGGTTTATTGAAGGTTTGGTCCAGACACTTATAAAAAATACAAACTGTTATGAAACTCAGCCTCATGGCAAGTCTCTGTCTTCACAGAAGACAAGTGAGTGACCCCCCGGGGAGGGAAAGGTGCCGCCCCAGGGAAGGGGCCCACAGGGCACTGGGCACAGGTGGCAGGCCTGGGCTGCTTCCTTGACCTGGTCCTGCAGTCCACCTGTCCCAGGTTTTTGGCCTTGGCCCCCAGCAGGCTCAAGGATTCAATCCCAACAAATTCCAGTCTTCCTGGGAGATGCGATAAGGCCATCAAAACAGCTGTTGGAGATCCTGTGTTTATCCTGCCTTGTCTTTAGATGCCCAGGGCTGTCTGCAGCTCCCCTGTAGTTCCTCTTTGGCCTGGGAGGAGGGGGCCAGCACCTGCAAGGGTCACCTCGGACCCTCTGACTTCCCCCATCGCTCCTCCATCTTGTCTGTCTGGCTTGGCACTCCCAGCTCAGGTGGCAGGGGCTCCTCCTCCAGGGTGTCTTGGGAGGGCTCTGGTTCCTGGGGTGGCAGGAAGGGTCCACTTGGCTCAGAGAACTCGCAGAAGACGAAGAATTGGAAGCAGCAGCAGCAGCAAGAGACAGAGGGGGCTGGGAGTGCCCCCGCCTTGCCACCCTGAAGTGCCACTCTCTCCAGGGCTCCCAACAGGATGGGCTGACTCAGACTCTGTGAGGAGGAGGGGTAGCACCAATGTGTCCTCCATCCCAGCAGCCTCCTTTCTCTCTGCCCATCATTAGCTGTTCTAGCCTATCCTCCAGGGTCTCTCAGACCAGCCACTCCCTTCCTGTAATCTACCACCTTGTCCTCTGTAAGCCCCAACCTCTAAGTTTCCCCCAAATTGCCAATACACGCCACCAGTTCAGCAAGAGCCGACAAGGGCCTTGACCCTGGAGATGCTGTTCTGTTGGCCCAGCACAACAGGCTTCAGTGTGAAGCTCCCACAGGCTCGATGGGGAGAAAAGAGGCCATAGCTTATAACCCTGCCTGGACCTCCCTGAGTCTGATGCTCCCAGATTCTCCCATGCCTTCCCTCAACCCCAAGAAGGACCCCTAGCCACAAGGGTTGCTCCCTGTTCCCCAACCCACTTACTGCTCTTCTTGCAGCAGACAGACACCTGGAGCCTCAAGCACTGGCCAGGACTCCCGGGAGTTGGCACCGCTGCGTGGTGGGAGGAAAGAGCACAGGCTAGTTTGCAGATTCTGTTTCAGACCGTCCCAGCTTCTCTTCTCTCCAGTCCCTTGGAAAGCTTTTCCTTCTTTCTGGGCCCCATCCACGTGCAAGGGCCCATCCATGGCCCTTCCTCATACCCCTCACCGCCTTTCCCAGGCCCTCTTCCTCCTCTGCACAGACTCGCTCTAGATGCCCCCTCCTTCAGTCCTGGACTCAGGGCCCCTACAATCCCTCTCGCTGACCACAGCCCCTCCCCACTCCCAGGTCTGGCCTTCATTCCCAGTGCCGTCCTTCCCCCTGACCTCAGGCTCTCTACCTGGACTGGTGGCAAAGCCAGGCACCCCATTCCTGTCCTCACCTCCCCCAAGAGGCGACCAGTGTGCCCTTCCCCACTCACAGATGTAGTAGTAGGTCTCTCCAGGTAAAAACTCAAAGCCAAGGGAGAAGGGTGTGAAACGCTGAATCTTCTCTGAGAATTTAACAGGGCCAAAGGGAGCAAAGGGGAGGGAGCACTCCCAGCGCTTGAACGCACCCGCCCCCTGTGCCTGGCAGGCCTCATAGCCCGACCAGTCCACCATGTATAAAGCAAATGTCTCAGGGCCTTCGGGGGGCCCTGGACCCTCATAGTGTGGGCAGAAGATGTCCAGGTAGTCGTTGAGACCCAACTCCACCACGGCGTCTCCTCGAAGCAGCCTGCAGGCACAAGGTAGGTGTGGGCTGAGGGGGTCGTGGCAGGGCACACGTGGGGCACACAGGTCAGAGATGCTCCTTCCCAAGGGTCTCTGCCCACCTCTCCCCTCCCCTCTGGAGAGGGAACATCTCAGCAAGGCCTGAGGTCTTCAGACTGACAACTTTTGAGAGACAGAGTGCAAGAAACGGATGAGGCAACAGATTTACAGGTTCAGAGAGGTAAGGAATCGCCCACAACCACATGGCTCAAATGTGAGAAGGCCTCTCTCCATGCCCTGCCTTTACGTTGGAGCTGCCACCCAGCTCTCTGGCCCTACTGTCCAACCAGGGCCTGGCACAGCACCTGTGCCAGGTAAGTGTTAGGTGAATGGCTGCTGTGAAGAAGCTGGAGTGAAGGCGAGGGACAGAGATTAGGCCCACAGCGCAGTCACAGAGGCAGAGATGGGAGATTGGGAACAGTAACCTCCTTAAAAGATGCACAGAGAGGGAGACTACCCTCCAGACCTCAATCCAATGCTGAAAAGAATGTCAGTAAGGGAGTAGATGGTGAGTGCCCCCCCTTTTGCCAGAACAAAGTCCGAGAAGTGGAGGGGAGCCCCCTCTATATAGCACCCAATCTTCGGCCTCCTCAGGATGCCCCTATGTTTTGGGACCTGCCTCAGGGAGCCAGTACAGGTAGGAAGGACTGGGGGAGACTGCCCCCACAGCATCAAATACAACAGGGTCACACTCGCCCCCTCCCCACACACTCACTCACACACACACACAACCCAGCTTGACTTATGCAAGGCCTCCAACTGTCCCCAGTGGGTGGTCCTAGGGGCACCAGTATCAGGAGTTCTGCTTAGAAATGCACATTCCTGGGCTCAGCTCAGACCTACTAGAACACAAGAAACCTTTGTATACTTTCTTCCACCGCAGCCTTAGTGCCTGGAAAAGTGTCCTGCACAAGGGCAAGGCGCAATAAATACGTGTGGATTGAATGAATGAGCCGGAAACCTGGGAGTTGGGGGCTAGAAACCTGAATTTTTAACAAGTCCTCCAAATGATTCAGAGGCACTGGTCTGGAACGGAGAGAGAGGAATTCTGAGTTAGAAGACAACAATGGCTCTTATCATACGGTATTGGTATTGTAATGACCTGCCCAGGCGCCTGGTCTGCCCTCCCCAGGGGCTCCCAGAGGGCAGAGTCTAGGTTTTCGAATCTCTGATCTCCAGCACCCTAGCACAGGTCCCGGTGGGTGCGCAGTGTGCTCTTAGTGAGTGAATAAATGCAGAGTCAGGTTGTCTCAAGTAGAAAATCAGAAAGGAAAACAGATGGAAACAGTAGAGAGAGGCAGGGGGAACTGGGGAGGGGGGTGGAAGCAGTTAGGGAGGTCAAAGACTTGGCCAAAGGTGATTGAGCTAGAGCGGGAGGGCCCAGACTAGAGACAAATAGAAGGAGATAATGACCGAGATGGAAACAGAGATGCCAAATGAGAGATCAGGAGGCAGCGAGTGCCGGAGGGGAGGCCGGCAAGCCGGAGAGTAACCCATGCTCCTTCTCGAGAGTAAAGTCCCCTTGCTCGCTCTCGAGTCTGCCCGCCTCCCTCAAGCTGGAGGGAGGCTGAGGGTCACCAGGAGAAGAGAGGGGGCGGGGCTCAGAGCGTGCAGGCCAAGGCCCCTCAGCTCCCGGCTCTAAGAGGCTACCTACCATACTTGGGGCTGAGGTTCTCTGAGCGTCCCCCGACACGTGCGGGCTGGGGGGAGACCCGGGGCACGCCTCGCCCCTCCCCCCTCCCCGCCGACTCAAACAAAGGAGCCCTGGAGTGCAGCCGGCCGGGTGCCCGCAGCACCCAATGCAGAGCGAGAGTCACAGAGAGAGAGAGTTGGAGGGACGCGCGCCAAGTCCCGGAGTGCACAGGCCCCCTGGCTGCTGGCCGGGTTCGGCCCGGCTACCTGGGGTTACTGGAGTTCCAGTAGAAGTCGTGACGGAGGCCAGAGCCCCCTTGCAGAGGGGAGCCGAGGAGCGCGACCCAGAGGACAGTCCGCAGCAGGGGCAGAAGCCGCATCGCCCCCGCGGTTCAGTCTGGTCTGGTTCGGCCCGGCCCACTTCGCCGTGGCCGCGAGAAAGGTACAAAGTAAAGAAGAGGGAGTGCGGGGGAAGGGGGTGGGGTGTGGAAACTCATCGACCACGCCCCTGGATAACTTTCTGCCAATAGGAGTGCGTCTCCGCCTATCCACTCTCGCACCAACTCTTGTTTAACCCCCTGTGAGCCGTTACCAGCGCCAGGTTAGCCAGGCTCCTACAGAGACTGGATGGAGTTGCGAGGGGCCGGGAGGGACGTCTTCCGCTATCCGTGACGGTTTTTAAAGAGGCTGTATCTTTAGGGTCTGCATTAGTACACTGTAGACGGTGTTATTCGCAGTGTTGAAGATTTAAATAGGAGCACAGGCCCCTTGCCCAGAAAGAGTAAAGTGAGGCCTGGGCAAGGACCCACGAAGCCTGCCTGTCCAAGCCACCTTAGCGCATCACCCTTTTTTTTTTTTTTGCACCTCTAGAGACAGCGCTGGGGGAAGGGACAGACCGCCTCCTGGGGCACCCCTCTTCCCCACTTCCCTTTCCCCCACTGAGCCTGCAGTGGTGAGCTCGAAGCCCACCTTGGGGTTTGGCTCCTGTCCCATTCCGCCCCACACCTCCATTGGGCTGGGGGCCCGCGCAGCGCCAGCCTTGAAGACAAGTAATGAGGTGGTTGCGGCTTGTACAAAGCACCTTTGTTCCTGAGCCCTCAGGTGGGGGCGGGGGAGGAGGCAGGTGCCTGGCCTTGAGATCGTGGGAGCTGCCACCGGGTTCCGCCCTGGCTCTGGGGCTCTGAGAATACCAGCCAGATCCACTTTACCCAGCCACCAGTCGGAGGGGGGGGGACCACGGGTAAAACGACTTGGCCTGTTTGTCGAATGGTCACCCCTAAACGTTGGGGCGAGGGCTGGGTGACGGGATGGCAAAAGGCACACGATTCCTTTTGGTACTGGATTGCACCGAGAGCTATTCCAGGCTGGGCAGAAACAAACCACGAGCATCCAATCCTCCGAGGATCCCGGGGACAGAAGCTGCTCCTGCCTGGGACTCCCTTTCTCCCTATCCTGTGTTCGTCTGAGGGGGCAGCGTCCCCTGCCGGCCAGATGAGCTGCAGCAAAGGCAACCCAACCTTCCCTGAGCCCACAAACCGAGGCGCGCTCTGGAGATCTTTCGTTTATTGTAACTGAGCAGAGAGACAGGCTGTGCATACCTCCCTCAGCTAGGTCCAGCGCCCAGCGCTCCCTAACCCCCAGATGCAACTGCATGGGCTGGTCCCCAGGGTGATGCACTGCAGCTCATGGAGGTGCCTTCAGACACCTGCTCCTTCATGTCCAGGAGCTGGCTCCTTCCATCGTTGCCGGGTGTGTGTAGGTGTACTCCAGGAAACCTGTCCACGCCTCTTTAAGTCCTGGAGGCAGGCAGAACTTCAGGAGAGTTCAGAGGTAGAGGGAGGTCGCCCCTGGTGGTGGCGGCGCAGGCCTGGGGTGCCAGAAGCAGGAGAATAAAAGGTGAGAAATCCCCTTCTCCCAGACCACTCCTCCCGCCCATCCATTCTCAGTGCCTTTCCTTGCCCACCTGGAGGGTACCACTAGGGGTAGGTTTCCAGCTCCTGGATCAGGCAGGTCACTTGAAGGGCACCGGCCCTGGGGGTCAGCAGGCAGTGGCTTCCTCGGGGGTGGGGGCTTGGCAGGCCCCTGAGCCTGAGAGAGAAGGTAGAGGAGGCCAGCTTGGGAGAAGGTGTCATACTGGCCACCCCGGATGCACCGGTGCTGGGCAACACCAGCTTGTGTGGGGGCAGCCCCAGGGGTCACCTCTCTTTCCAAACAAACCTGTCACCATTAGAGATGCCACCAGGGTATGTGCCCTCAAGCACAGAGAGGGCATCTCGTCATGGCCACTACCACAACAGCCCTGGGTGGTGGAAGAGGCTGTGACCTTGTCTACCCCCACTGTTACCTTCGGGGGCCTCAGCACCGGGTCAGCAGGCAGAGGGCGTGTGGGGGGATTGGGTCGGTCAGCCAGCTCAGCCTGAACAGAGAGAAGGGTAGCGGCTGTGAGAGCACAGAGAGGGGCAGTGGGCATGCAGAGGTTCTCTCGAGGGATTCAGGTCATCATGCAAAATCAGCCAGAGGACAGGAGAATGGGGACATGTGCACAGGGCTTGGGTGCATGCCAGCAAATGTCTGGGGGAAGAAGGAACGGGTCACTTTTGGTGTCCCTGGCCCAAGCAGTCCCGCCACTGACCACCAGATGGTGGTAGAAACCAAGGCAGGAGGCTCACCCTTTGCTGCTTCTGGGGCTCATAGTGTCTGAAGGCTGAGGGGCACCCTGGTCCCCTAATGAAGAGCATCACTGGCAGGGAACAGGGATGAGAACTGCAGTTGGGTACCAAGCCTCCCACCTGCCCTGGGCCAGGCCCAGATTTACCTGGAGTCTCCTGGACACAGGGTCAGGAGGCAGTGGCCTGGAAGGGGGAACCAGGAAGCCAAGTGCACTAGCCTGCTGAGAGAGCAGGAGGAGCAAACAGGCACAGAGTGGGGCAGGGAGTAGAGAGACAGATGTGGGCAGAGAGGGGTTAGTGCCCAGGGAGGGGCAGCCAGGACCCCAGGGGCAGTGGAGTTGTGCATGCCGTTATTCAGTGGTATGCAGAGGGGGTGAGCAGTGGTAGGGTAGGCATGGAGACCACCTCCACACACGTACTCCTGTCATCAGAGTCACCACTACACATGGCGAAGTGGGCCTCATCAGGTCCCTGCACACTGAAGGCCATGGCCATTCTGGGCCCCACCCTCCCTAGTGATCCATCCAGGGACCACTGCTGGGAGCAGGGGTAGACCACCTCTCAAAGCCACCAGCTTGGCCAGCTCAAAGAGCTCAGCAGACCCTCCTCTAGGAGACTGCCCCTCCCCACTCCAGGCTGGACTTTTGACTCTCGGGTAATGTGAGTCTTTCTCTCAGTCTAGAGTCTTCAATACCCCCACCCCAGGGCCCAAGCTGGATGTCTGGCCAAGATGGGGCCCTCTCTTCTCTGGCATCCAGGACTCACCTTGGCACCTGGCATCAGCAGGGCCCTCTGTGGGGGTTCTGGGCGTTCTTGGGGAGCAGACTGGGCTGCCCTGAGCACGGAGAAAGACAAGCAGGGAGAGGGCCCAGCCTCAGACCATGTTCCTCACCTACATGCCACCCTCGAGTGGGGCTAACCCTTTGCAGCTACTTGCAGAGGAGCACGTCTGGAGTTTAGGTCTGGTTGGGTGTGGAGGGGAAGCTGATCAGCCCAAGGGCCCCAGTTCCCCAGCACATGGGCTTCTGAGGGGAAGTGACCCTAGCACCTTGGCTTACCCTTTCAGGGCTACAGGCCTTTGTGTGAGGTGAAGAGTTCCAAGGCACATGGAGGGAAAGGAGGTGTGTGTGGTGTGGCCCAAGGGGCTTGGGGTCAGAACCAGGTGGCAGGGGCTGCAGAGGGGATGGGGGCAGGGCTCAAGAGTGGTGTGGAGGGAGCTGGTAGCAAGGAGGCTGGTACCTGTACTGGCAGCTGGGTCCCTTGAGCTGGCAGAGTCGCTGGCGTAGGCGGGCACGGTGCCAGTAGCTGGCACCAAGCAGCACCAGGATCAGCAACAACAGGAGGCTGAGGGGCAGCCCTGTGGTCAGGGAGCTGGAGGCTGCCGAGTGAAGGCAGGTTTGAAGGTGGGCAGGGCTGAGAACTCCATACCCAGGAAGGCGCAGAGGGCGGGGAGCGAGATCAAGTGCGCAGAGAAAGTGAGCGGGGCCAGGGGTCACACAGAGTCAGGGAACCATCAGTGGAGGGGTCGGGAAAAGAGAGGCAAAAAGATAAGCCACATTGCCCTCCCACCTGCCCCTGCCCCCAGGCTGCGCTACCTCTGACCCGGGCGCTGCAGTCAGGGGGTGCCCAGCCCTCCTCACAGCGGCATTGCCTCTTGCTGTCACAGACCTAGGAGGTACAGGTTGAGCAATGAGGGGCTCTGTACTCTGAGGCCGTGTTTCCCTGTCCCCTGCTTTTCAAGATCTCAGATACGCACGAGTGGCAGGTATGCAGGACAGCGGGCACAGAGAACCAGTGTTCTGGGAGCCCTCCCCCATGCCGGAGGAAATCAGATCGAACCACCTATACTGTGACTACCTCCTATATGCTGGACACTGGGCTGGAAGCTTTCATACTCATCTCATGTGCCTCAGGAGGTGGGTACTATTGTTATGGCCGTTGGACGGATGAGGACACTGAGCTCAGAGAGGTTAATAACCTGCCCCAGGTCATGCAGCTAGGCAGTGGTAGAGCAAGGCTTAGAACTAGGGATGTCTGTTTCCAAAGGCCATCACCCTTTTCCTCCCTGGAGGCTCCCTGCTCCCCTTCCACCTCTCCACACCACCTCACCCCGTGCCCATGGCATTTGCTTCGACACTCCTGTGCTCCCAGGAGATCCACAGGCTGGCACCGACGGTCAATGCATACCTGCCCAGTGAGAAGGAGAGCAAAGATCACATTCTTGCAGAGCTTATTAGCACTGGAGGCCAACGTGGCTGAGGCCACAGCCTGCTTTTACGGATGGGAAGACCAAGGCACATAGGACAGCAGGCCATCACTCAGTCACGAGAATCTCAATTCCCCTCAGAGTCTGTGCCTTTTACACTGGCAGACTGCGAGACCAGGGTACTGCTCACGACGTCCAGATATCCCTCCCAATCTGGTCTCGCTCACCCGAGTTGCTCACCAGGCCAGGGCCACAGACTGTGCCAGGTAGAGTCAGGAGGGGCTGGGCCACATCATTGCCCAGGTCCAGGTGTACCCAGCTGCAATTCAGCCGGGTCCCGTTGGCTTCTAGTGTCTCCCAGTGCAAATCCTGGGCTGAGCCCAGCAGAGGCTGGGCCATGCCCCCCTGACACTGGAGCTGCCCACAGATGGCATCTCTAGGGTGAGGGAGGAGGCACAGGGTCAGTGGGATCAGGGCCAAGTTTCCCACAAACCCAGGGGAGGAGCCAATTCCTAACTCACCTAGGGTCGCAGGACACGTAGCTGCCAGTAGGGCTGCGCCCGCAGTTCCCAAAGGCATCCCCCCGGGTATTGGCAGTGAGGAGGCAGAGCGGTGTGGCAGGCCGGGCCCCAGGTCCCCAGAGAGCCTGGCACTGTTGGGCATAGGAGGCGCAGCGCCCTCGCATGCACACAGCCTGTCCACCGGCACACGGCTCGCCATCCCCCAGACTGATGTCAGGAGGGCACTCGGAGCTGTCTCCCGAGCAGAACTCAGGCAAGTCACAGTCACCTCTTGCTGGACGGCACTGCCAGCTGGCTGGGCGCAGCTGTGGAGAGGGAGCAAACTTCGGTGTGGGTGCTGAGCAAATGCGGCCAGGCCCTGAGAGTCAGGATGACCCTTTCCACCCCGGCGCCAGGCAGGTGAGCTCTAGGAGTCCAGTCCAGTCTGTGCCCACCTGGCAATTTTGACAACAGGGTCCATCTGATGTACACTGTGCTCCTGGCCTCAGCTGGCAAGTGACAGAATCACAGCAGGGATCGGTGCAGTCCTGTGGGCCAGGGCACAGAGGGGCCGAGCATCAGAGCAGGCGGCCTGAAAGCCTACCGCCCAGAGCCTGAACCCAAAAGGATGGCCAGAGCAAGTGAAAGCTAGGGCCCCAAAATCCACGTGCTGTCCCCGAAGACAGGGAGGTGGGAGAGGGATGAAAGGGCCCTTCAGAAACGGAGAGGGGCTCAGGAGTCTTGGAGAGGGTGCAGAAGTAAGTGGGGCAAGGCTTTGGGAAAGGGACTCACGTCTGGGAAGCCACAGCTGTACTGCTTGCTCAGTCCTGAAATCTTATTTCCACAGACGGTAGCCATGGAGGGCAGGCGGGGCAGCTGTTCAAAGAGGCAGCTGCCCATCCCATCCAAGAGGGCCTTCTCCAGGGCCTGTCGGCTGCAGTTGCTGAAGTTCAGGCCTGGCAGGAAGCTGGGGAGGGCAGCATGGAAGGCCGGGGCTGTAGACCACTGCCTGCCCCCTGCCCATGCACCCCTACATCCTGTAGTCACTCACTCTGTGGAGGCCTCCATGATGCAGCTCTTGGATGGGGCTGGGCCCGGACAGGGGCAGCTGTTCCCAGGTGAGTCGTGGTCCAAGCCCAAGCTGTGGCCCAACTCGTGGGCTATTGAGGAGGCAACTCCCAGGATGCTTATGGAGTGGTCCTGTCGGAAAGGGTATCCCGGGTCCAGTACCAGTCTAACTGCTCCTGTTCTCTCTTCATCTGACCTTTCGGGCATTCAGTAGTCACCACCTCCCTCCTTAGTAGGAGGAGAGCCCAGGCCTGGGTGGCAGAAAACCTGGGTTCTAGCTCAGCTGTTTCCCCTCCCTCACTGTGTGGCCTAGGGAGATCACCTCTGTTCTTCAGGCCTCAGATGCCGTCCCCAAACGGGAAGACCTCCCAGGCGAAGACTGTACACTGAAGAGCAGGCCGTCAGTGAGGGCGCCCTGACAGCAGAGGCCGCAGCACGCACCCCTGCCCTCTGTACCCACAGCTCGAGGTTCAGTGGGTAACTTGTAGGGGTTTCCAGTCCACAAACGGTGCCACAGCTGGGAGGGTCTTCACTGGGAATGGGGAAGAGACCCGGAAATAGCTCACCATGTTTATACCTCCTGAGAAGTCAGGAGAACAGATGGAATTCTGAATGGCCATGCCCACCATGCGCCCAGAGAATGAAGTGGCTCTGTGGGATCGAGAGGTCAAAGGTCAAGGCCAAAAGCCAGAGGGCCAGAGCTTCAGGGCCTCAGGTAGGGAGCTGGGCTGTGAAATTGGCCAGGCCAGGGCAGAGCTGGCCCCGCTGACTGAGCCTGGGGGTCTTACGTCACCAGCTGGGCACTATCATGGGGCAAACGAGGCAGTAAGCTGGCCCGGCGCCAGTGGAGGAAGTTGTGTAGCGTGAGACCTGGGTCTTGGCTTATCTCTATCAGGTCGTGTCGGGTCCAAGCCTCCAGGCCCACCAGCACCACTCGAACGTTCAGGGGCTGGAAGAACTGAAAAAGAGCTGGGGCTCAGGAGAGGGGTTCCCACAGTTAGGGGGCCACCCTGGGAGGATGCCACCCTGCCCGACACTGACTGTGTCCAGGAGTAAGGCCACTTCCAGTGTGCGGTTTAGCAGCTGCTGGTGGTCTGGGTACCTCTGGACCTGTGGGTTAAGAGAGGAGACCATGGAAGGTGGCAGGGCACTCAGGGTCGGGGCAGGGCACGCCGGGGCCGGCAAGCTCACCTCCGAATGATCAGCCACAATCACTAGCTCAATAATCTTGGTTTCTGTCACCACGTCCCGCTTCCACTGTGGACAAGAAAAGGCAGCATCAGGCACACTGGCTGCTCACACTGACAGCAGCCACATAGGGCTGACCAAGCTGTGTCCACTCCTGCCTGGTGTGGTCAAACAGGGGAGGGTGAAGAGCCCCTTTTACAGACGGACCACGGAGCCTGAGAGGCCAGGGACTTGCCCAAGGTGAACAAAGAAGTAGGCTAGGAAGTGGGGAGTAGAGCCCCACTTTTCTGGCTCCAAGTTCAGAGCTTTTTCCAAATTAAAAAAATAATAATAGCCAAGACCATCAAATACTTACCATGTGCCAGGCCCAGTTCTAAGTGCTTTACATATATATTGAGTTATTTAATCTTCATAGCAACTCTATAAGGTAAATAGCTTTATTATTCCCTATTTTACAAATTAGAAAACTCAGTTTTTACTGCTTTAGGATTGGCAACTATGTATTCTCTAGATCCAAGTGAGCTCTCTGCATATGGGATCATAAGACTTGAGGAGTTTGAGTCTAGTACCTACATCGAAATCCTGGATATACCAGGTATTAGTCGAATGGCCTTGGGCAAATCACTTAACTTGTCTCGCTAAAATAGAGCTCCCAACAGCACCCACCTCCCCAGGCTGCTGGCAGAGTGGAGGAGGTGACGTCCCAAAGTGCCCGGCACATGGAGACCACTCCACTAGCAGGAGCTACTGGCACCGTGAACAAACGGCCCCGAGGGCCCCGGGACCAGCCTCCTGCCACTCTTCCTTACCCGATGAACGTGAGGCTGTTGCAGGGGGCGCCCTGCTGAAGCCCGAGTGGGTGAAGGTTCACGCCTGCTCAGGGCACAAGTGTGTCCTGGCAGGAGGAGGTCTTGGATCCGGGAGATAATGGGCGGACCCTGAAGGTCCCCAGACCTCAGCTCCAGGGTATAGCCTTTCTCTGGGGACAGGATCACCAAGCCCCTAGGGAAAGAGGAAAGAAGTAAGACAACTCTTCAGCTCCAGTTTCATAACCTGCCACTCTCTCTACCTTCGTGGACTCCACCCGCTGTACCTGAGGCCGGAGCAGATGCAGATGGAGACCCAGGAGTCTGCATGGCCCTGCACTCTGCCCTGGTAGCAGCAGCTCTCCTGCAGAAGAGAGAGCTAGTGCCAGCTTGCAGAGCAGGCCAGGGTTTCAGCCTAGGAGACTCGTCTGTTGGTTAAGACATGCAGCTTCCTCCCACATCTCCCAAGGAAGGCACTCTTCAGTTGCCCCATCCCGCCTTCCCTCAGGCCGGAAACAGGGTGCAAGAGAGCCCGACTCACCAGATTGTGTCCCTCACTGACTACGCGGGTGCCATCAGGTTGGTACCACACCAGGGTTGGCTGGCCTGGGACTAGCTCCCTGTGGAGTGAAGACAGAGGAGGGCAGTATCAGCCGTCTCCCACAGTGGTGCAGTGCCAGCCCAAGGCCTGAAGGTGAGAGAGGGGTAGCTGGGTGCCAGGCAATACTCCAACTTTCCTGCTTCCCACTGAGTCAGCAGAGTGCAGTGGTTGGGCCACAGCCTCCGCCAGGCTGTGTGGGCTCCAACCAGGCTTTCGCCACACACTAGCTGTGTGACCTTGGGCAAGTCATTTAACCTCTCTTGCCTTGCCTTCTTTACATATAAAACAAGGACAATAACAATACATAATTGTACCTACTTATAGGGTTGTTATGAGCATTAAATGAGTTCAAGCACTTAGTATGTAACACATGGTAAGAGCTATGGAAGTTGTTAGCCACGTTATCATCACTATTGTCATCACTACCATTACCTATTCTGTAGCAGCTCCAGGATGTGACTCTCACCGTCCAATTCCAACTTGATCCGCAAAGCCTCCGGCAGGCTGGTCTGTGGGCACCAGAGAGCAGGTCATCTCCCTGGCCCTGCCCGAAATTCCTATTCTTCCTGACCAGAAAATGTGAGGCCCTTAGGAGAGTACCAATGATTAGATCACTGCCGGGGGAGGGGGTGTCCCAAGGGAAGGGGCCAGGAAGGCCTGTGTGGCCTGGGGCATTGTTCTGGGGGGTTGTGCAAGGAGGTCAAGGAAGGTATCTTGAGCCGCCCCCTTCTCGGCTTCCTGCCCAGAGAGGAAGCATCATGGAGGACCCAGTGCAGGCCCCAGCCCTTCCTCTGACTCAGCTTCAGAATCGGGGGTACGGGGGAGGGCATTTGACGAGGTCCTGACTCTCTAAGTCCCCCCCCCCCCCGAGAAAACCAACAAATGAGACCAAGAGAGCAAGTTTGGCCTCAGAATTTCCCAGGGGCCCAAACGGGTGGGGTGGGGCTGAGGCAGACAGAAGCGTACAGAGGGAGAGGGAGATAAGTGAAGCCAGGTGCTGGGGCATGGCGGGAGAGGCAGCCAAACCTGAGGCGGCAGTGCCACAGTGAGGGTCAGTCGCCTGTTCTGCAGGCAACCTTTGTCTTGAGACACCTGAATGGATGGGGTGGTAGGGTGGTGGGGGTGTACTTCTTTATTTCAGGGGAGAGGGAGGCTCACCTGAAGCACCTCTGCTAGGCTGAGTGTGAGGTCGTCCTGAAGGATCTGGGGCTGCAAGGGCCCACCTAAGGCTCTCTCTGGAGTTGCCTTCTCCTTGATGCCTCCTGCAAGGTCCCAAGAACTCTCCAGGAGAGTGCAGAGGGACTCAGCCCCTCTGACCCTCCTGGTTCCCAGCACATCAAGGCCCTTCTCTGCCTGAAGGACTCCTGCAT
>PVKM010037223.1:0-14526 GCA_004027735.1 Carollia perspicillata | reverse complement strand
GAGTGGAAAGCCTCCGGGCTTTGCCAGTGGATTTTTGCTGAGAAATGAGAATAAGAGAGGAGCTGAAGTCTGGGGCCTTGAGCAGTGGGAGGGTTGTGTTGCCATTAATTGGGATTAGAAAGTTCTTTCATTTAGCAAAAAAGAAAAAACATGATTGCGTACTTATGTGTCAGACACTTTCAAGCACTGCAGTGGAAGGAGCGGAGAGTAAACAAGTGGAGAAAACTCGCTGGGTGTTGAGAAGAAACGAGTGGGGCAGTGTGCCGTCAGAGTGCGGGGCAGCTACTTCTGAGTGCCAGTGAGGGACGTTCTCCCTGAGTGGGGTGTCTGAGGCGTCTGAGAGGGGACATCGAAGAGCTCTTGGCTATGGGTCTGCAGTCGAAGAGAGGTTTTGGTCCGAGCCAGGAAGTTGGGCATCGCCACCACAGATGACATGTTTATCAACACAGATGGATGAAATGTTCTGGGGAAAGAGAAAGATGGACAAGTGAAAGGATTTCAGGGGCATGTCAGTGTTTAAAGGCTGCAAAGAGCAAGCAAAGGAGAGTGAGAAAGTCCTAGGGAAGAAAGAGAGAAAACACGAAGATGGCTCAGAAGAAGGTGCTGCGCGGAGGGCGTGGCCCTTGGCCTTCGGTGCTGCGGAGAGGCGGAGTAAGATGAGGATCCGCCCCCAGCCCCTGAAATCATTCTAAGATGAAAAGGGGTGGGGGTGGAGAACAGGACCGATGAGGGTATTTTCTGAGCGTGGATGGCCAGAAGAGCCTCAGAGGGGTAGTGTTTGCCCTGGGCCTGTGGATACGAGGCTCAACAGCTGAAGGCCATTGCTAGGGGAGCAGCTAGGGGAGACATGGAGATGAGCAGTCCTGGAGGGAGTGGTTCAGCTCGACACAGACCCTCAAGGCAGATGTGCCCGTCACTGTCAAGGCAGGCAAACTCGCAGTGGGGCAGAGGGAGCACGGTGGCCCACCAGGCTCGTCAGTCCAGGCCAGCAGAGGGTGCTCCTGTTGGAGTTTCCCTGACTATGTGTGCTCTGGGGCCTTCCCTCCCTCCCCCAGGAGCCGGGCCTCTGATGGTCCCCGCACTAGCTCAGGTGGGGCAGGGAAGGCTGGACACATCAGTTCCATTTTCCTGGAGGCGTTATACCGTCTGAGATGGTACTTCTGGGAGCCTCTTCTGTCCTCTGATAGGATCTTGCTGGGGTCCTGGAAATAGTTGTATTACATTTATGTCGTGGCTTTACATCATTTCTTTGGTTGCCCTGGACCAGTTGGGAGTCGCCCAGCAAGTAATATTTATTTGACACTGTGTACATTACGTTACAGGATGACGCAAAGCAAGCCAACAGTGACATTCCTCTAGGTAAGTAATTTTGGTTTTATTTTTAAAATCAGCCATTTCCCCCACCCCTCACATATTCTTCCCAGATCTTTTCAGCCTAATAAAAGTAAAGAAACTCTTTGGGCGTGCAAAGTGGAGTCCTTTCAGTATTATTTAGAATAGCAAAAAAAAAAAATGGTGGTGCAGCCACTCCGGAGTGCCGTGCAGCTCGGACAGAGAGCTCTTCATGTCCCGTGACATGGAATCATCTTTCCAGTAGATGAACTGATCGTCATTTGAAGAAAGCAAGTTACAAAAGGATATGCATGGTGAGCTAGCGTTTGTGTCCGGCATGTGCATCTGAAGCAGATACAGATATTTCTACATGTGTACACAGATCTGAAAGGGCGCACAGGAATCGGGCAGGAGGACGGCCTCGGGGAGGGGTGCGGAAAGGGCGGACTCGGGGGACGTCTGCCTGGAAACCAGAGCCTGCATCACTTTAGAAGTGTGCGCCCATCAAGCCTGAGGCAAGGCCTGGGAAGAAGCAACCAGCCCTTTTCAGATTCAGAGGCTCTGTGGCCTCCACAGACCGGAAAGGAAGAGAATCAAAGCTGCCGGCTCCCCCTGGCCCCTGCTCAGGTGACACTGAAACAGAGGGGCCAGGTGACAGCAACACAAGGGAAAGGACACCCTGTGGCCGACCCCATCACTTGCACCCGAGCCCTGTGGTGTGCACGGGCCTGGAGGGGGCGCAAAGGTGCCTCATCAGAACCGGGGTGCAGGAGCTGTGTCACGGCAGCCTTCACGGAAGGGAGGCGAGTGGGAGGGGGCCGTGCCACAGCTCCCCCTGCCGCCTGCGCCGCTGTGCCCTGGGAGGGTCCGGGGAGTTCCCGCAGAGACGGAGTGGAGGGCAGTGCCAGCCGGGGCCGTTGCCGTGGTTGCCAACGCCATGGGCCGTCAGGCCATGGTCCCCGTACAGTACCTCGTGGACCCGTCACGCGAGCTGCCACAGGGAGGAAATCCTCTCAGAAGCAGTCCCGAGATGGGTCACCACTGGCCGCCACTGCCGTTTGCCACCCAGACTTCTTGTAGCTCAGCTTCTGGTCACCCCAAGTGCTCCTCCTTCCCTACTTTCCTCAGACACTAGGAGGCTGCTTGTCGTGAATTATAAAAATAGAAGGAAGAAACCTCATTTTACAGATGGCAGACACAAAACCGAGACCCAGAGGAGCATGGGACTCGGCCAGCGTCACGTGGTCAGCGGCTGGGCCGGTGTCAGGAGCGCGGCCCCGCTCCAGTTCGGGCGCTCGGTCACCCAGCAGGTGTTTTTCAACGCTGGCCAGGCGCTGGGCTCGCAGAGTCCACAGTGGATTAGCCAGCCGTCCTCGGACCTTACAGGCTGTTGGGTACCACGTTCTGAAATGAAACACTAAGTGTATCTCTCAGGTTGACCTTTGAAAGAATCCTTGCTTTAAAACAAGGAACAAAAAGCTGGGGCAGCCGGAATGTACCAGACCAGAAGCAGATGGCCCGGGTCATAATTTTACATCCCCTGCTGTCTGTGACCCTGGGAAAGTCACTCTTGACTTTAGTTTTGACATCTATAAATCATCTCTTACTGCACTGATCTGAATGTTATGTTTATATATAGAGAGAGTGTATATATATATATATATATATATATATATATATATACTATGTAATATATAGTGTACGTGTCATTGAGAGAGATGTGTGATGTTTTGCCACGAGATAATCATTGCTTTGGGGCGTGTTCTGTTCTGCAGATCGCCTGACAATATCTTACAGCCGGAGCAGTGGTCCCGGAGGCCAGAACGTGAACAAAGGTGCAGGGCGCCGTGTCGTTCTCTTTGGCTGGAAGAGGGACTTGAGGATTCTGTGTTCACATTCGTGGGGAATAAAGGGCTTTTTTTTTTTTAGCAGAAGCTTAAATAAGCCAGTTTATAATAATCCTCTTTATTCCCCTGAGTGTGGCCCGGTTCTCAGACCGAGCCGTGGGTTGCGGAACTAGGGCTGGCTTGGGAGTCCAAACAAAGGGAGACCCCAGTGGCAGCCGGCAGCCAGCCCTCGAGCAGGTTGCCCGCGTCCCAGAGGAGCCCAGCCCCCGTTCTTCTCAGTGCCCAGTGCACTGGAAGAGGGGTGCCGGGCTTCGGTTCCTGGAAGTTTACTTCTGTCCAAAAGTGCCTCGCTGTCGTGCAGGCTCATTCCACGGCCAACTTTGCATCCCCGAGTTGACACAGGAAAGAAACACCTGGTTGGGTTTCTTGCCTCCCTTTGTTTCAGGATGGTCACCAGCCTGCCTAGAGTCTCGGTGACCCGCGTTCCCTCCTCTCTTTCTTTCTAGTGAACTCCAAGGCTGAAATCAGGTTCCACCTGGCCACCGCAGACTGGATCGCAGAGCCTGTGCGGCAGAAGATCGCTGTCACGGTAGCGCCAGTCCCTTTCTTTCTCCTTAATCCCTCCGTTGCTTTTATTGTTTTTATTATTTTTTTAATGATTAGAGGGGAAGGGAGGGGGAGAGAGAGAAACATGGCCAGGCCACCTCTTGTTCATGCCCTAGAGGTGCACCGTGACCAGGGTCAGAACCTGCAACCTAGGCATCTGCCCTGACCGGGAATTGAACATGCGACCTTTTGCTTTGTGGGATACCGCCTAACCAACTGATCCACACTGGTCAGGGCATCCCTCAGTCGCTTTTAAACCTTTACTCGGTAGAACTCTGATTTTGCCTTTGTTCTCTGCAGCATAAAAATAAGATCAACAAGTCAGGAGAGCTGATACTCACCTCTGAACGCAGCCGCTATCAGCTCCGAAACCTGGCAGATTGCCTACAGAAAATTCGAGACATGATCGCTGAAGCCAGCCAGCCAGCCAAGGAGCCCTCCAAAGAAGATGCTCTACTATGGAGAATCAGGTACCAGAAAACGCCCCAAACTTCTGAGGGGCAGCACCAGGCGGGAAGCGGGCAGGGTCAAGTCCACAGCCTCCCAGCAAATACGTGGAAAAGCCCTGCCCCCAGGGTGGGAGCAGACGGACGAGAGCAGAGGCTCGGGAGCCAGCACCGCTGATCCAGCCGCTCTGCTTCCCGCCGAGCTGCCCGCCCTTCTCGCCACTTTGGAAAGCACTGACTGGGCACCCGGGCCTAACTGCGCTGTTTTTGTTTGCAGGATAGAAAACACGAATCGGGAAAGGCTGAGAAAAAAGAGAATCAGTTCTGCCGTCAAGATGAGCAGGAGGGTAGAGGTGGACTGAAGTCACCCTCCGGAGCTGGCAGAGACCCTCTGCAGGGCACCGGGCAGCCGGCCGGGAGCTTCAGCGCTGCCAGGAGACTTTGCGGTTGCTAGTGCTCGTCTCCAACATTGCAGCCATCCGAGAACGTTCATTGGGGATGAGGGCTGCGGGCACTGGCTGAGACCGTCTTTGTAGGCAATTACATGTTGTCAGACCTTAATTACCCACTTAATGTTGTGAGCTGCAATAAAACTCTAAATACAGAAGGCTTCCGTTCTTCAGCATGCTTCAGAACAGAATTCCTACCTTCCTCTCGGTTGAAATCTGCCTAACAATTACTGACTGGCACCCACTACGTGTCCCAGCCTGGGGGAGACGGGAATGAGCGAGGCGTCTGCCTTCAAGGAGCGCACCGTCCTTTAGAAGCTGAGGCAGGCGAGTGGGCGTCAGAGCTGCGCTTGACAGAGGTGCGGAACCTCAGCCAGGACCCAGGGGCAGAGCACGTGCCAGTCGAAGGGAACAGTGTGGATAAATGGAACCAAAGAAAAGGCTGGGGCGGTGAGACAACGAGGAAGCCGTCTGAATGGCGGGTTTGTGCAGGGGGCTCACGGGAGCTAAGTCTGGAGAGGGAGACAAACTCAGTGTGGAGATTCTCGAATCCAAGTTAAGCAGGTTAGGTTTTAAGAAATGGAGCAGGGAACCACTTGCGTGGGAAGGAACGTCAGGTGTTAGGTGCTGTCGTGGGCCCTGGGGTGGTGGGGCAGGAAAAGAGTGCGTTGGAACTAGAAAAAGGGTTTGCAGTCCTGTGGGTGGGGAAGCACCAGGCCAGCATAAGAGTAGGTTACTCTAGCATGTACGAATTCCATAGAATGTTCTCCATTATTTTGATCTAGTTCACTCATTAGACAAATAATGCATTGCAACGCTTCAAATGCAGTGTAACAGTAGTAGTGCGTACACTGAACAGAGACCTCATCCATGTGAGTGTAAACAAAGGGGGAAAGGCTTCGATAAATGACTTAGAAAATATAGAAGATGTGGCAGACATCGTCCTAGTCCCGAAGAGAGCCCTCTGGGGATCAGGGAAGTATCACATTCAATAGTCCACATGGCCCTGGTCAGTTCCCCGGGGGAGTCAGCCATGAGCCAAGTCCATTCTTCGAGAGATTTGGCATCCGATCAGTTGAAAAGAAAAATGGATTCCTGTATGGTAACGTGACCTAAAACGTGGTCAATAACATAAGAAAGGTCTAAAGAGATTGTGAGAGGCAGAGAAACAATCAGTTCCAGCTGGAAGGTCAGAGCAGATGCATCGCAGGTGGGCCTGCCAGATGGGGAGAGCGGGCCATGCAAGCAAGTAAGAGCGTATCACCCGGAGGCTCCAGTGTGGCCAAGGGTCACGCTTGCCGCTGGGACAGTGAACTGTAGCACTGAGAATGGGCTCCGAGGCCAGACTAACTAACCCGGGCAGCTCCTGCCCTCCACCACCCGCAGCTGTGGGGCCTTGGGCACACTGCTTGGCCTCCCAGTTTCCTGTCTATAAACTGGGGATGATGTTATCAGTGGCTACCTCCCCGCGCTGGTGTGGGACTTCAGTGAATAAATAAATGGTTAATGGCACTGAGTATGTGCTCGGGGAATGGCGATGAATAGCGCGGTTTGGCGGGGACCCAGGGGATGAGGAGCTGTGGAAGACACATCTGCCACGTTGAGTGGGAGCCAGGTCTAGAAAGTCCTTAAATGTGGCAGCCAAGACACTCAGACTCTACCCCTACAGAGGCTGTCAGGGGAAGATTAATCTGGCCTTGAACAGAGGAGGGAAGACCACAGGGAAGTGAGCAGAGGGCGGTAGACTGACCCCGGTGAGCAGTCAGGGACCCATCCTGGAACCGGGGCAGCGACAGCAGGGATGGAGAGAAAATAGATGCAAAAGGATTATGGAGACAGAAAATTGGCCCACGTGGGAAAGGAACAGGTGTGTGACATGGGCGAGGCTGTGCATTGAAACAGGAAAGTCACAACGGGAGCAGCCAGGAGGGCGGTTGGGTGAGGAGGATGGTTTTACCTGGGAGAAGCTGACTTTGTGGGGCCTGAGAAGGAATGCCCAGGTACCAGTGCCCAGGAGGGGGATGGAGCCTGCAGCTGGGAGTGACGTTGCCTCTGGGAGGTGCTGGGTGCAGGAGAACAAGCAGAGTCTGGGAACCGGCAGGAGCAGTGGAGGAGGAGGCGAAGCAGAACCCAGGGAGACCGGCTCAGACGGTGTCAGCGGGAAACCGGAGAAGGCACCCCTGTGGGTTGGCCCTGAGCAAAGTGCTGGCCCCCTGAAGCCCTCAGAAGACATGAGTGGCATGTGAAAGGACCTGGAAAAGGATTCCAGACAGGAGGGGAAGAAGAGGTACAGAGAAACAGAACAGGCTCAGGGATAGAGAGTAGAGCCCAGGGGTAGGACCTATTCTTTTAAAAAGCTGAGGGCGAAACAATGAACATGGATGAACCTCACAGACACAATGTTGAGCAAAAGAGGCCAAGCTACCAAAGAATATGATTCCACTTGTACATAGTTCAAAACAAGGCAAAACTGCTTACCAGTGATGCGAATCAGGAAAGTAGTTGGGAGACATGGAGGGAGGCTGGGAGGCTGGGAATGCTCTGTGTCTCATGCGCTGTGATGTGTGCACTTTGCCGCATGAACGTTACACTTCAACAAACAAACTGATTAACTGAAATGCGGGCAGGAGACTGCAGCCAGGTCGGTTAAACTCGTCTTGCTGATGTGAAGGAAGGAGGTGGGTTTCTGCAGACTCTGCGTGTTGGAGAGAGAAACAGAGGAGCGTATCCAAGCGCCCTGGGCCCTGAAGCGTGGAGGGTGGGGAGGCCAGGTCATCCCACCGGGATGCGCACTGCCAGCCCTTGGCTGAAGCTTCTGCTGTGACATCTTTCAGATGTGCGCGGGTTCTAATGGATTTTCAACGTTGCAACGTTAAAAAATGTGCTTATTCTTTATTTGTGCTGTTTTTGTCTCACAGTTTTAAAGGAACAAAATATTAGGGTGAGGTATTTATTTGACTGATACATTTCTTTTCTGCATATTTTACGTTGGCATATAACATATGCGTGTGTGTACATGGAAGGATTTGTTCCTCCTGGTTGTCCCTTGCCTCGTGATAGTGAAGACTTTCAGGGTTTGTGTTTCAGTATTCGTGATTGAGGCTAGCCTGTTTTCGTTCACTCCTTACACCGCTTTTCCCTAAAACACCTGATTTTCTGTCGGTTCAGTGGTAGACACTATGGCTCGACCCTCAGTCTTCATCCGCCGTGGCCCAGGTGTCCGGCAGTCCCAGCCCTACTGTGCGGGGGTTGCAGGTTGGTCGCCTCGCCTTCCAGGATAGTATCTTCCCGCATCCTTTCGTTCCACTGTGAGCTCCGGGGGCCTCTCCACGCCCATCCCTGGCTCGGCATCCCTCGGTAAACCTGTGCCCTACGGACTGCTGCACCCAAGTCTGACCGTCTACTAGAGGAAAAGATGCGAGGGGGGTGAGCTGCAGGCCCCAGTGGCCTAATGGATAAGGCACTGGCCTCCTAAGCCAGGGATTGTGGGTTCGAGTCCCACCTGGGGTAAAACTCACATTTTGTTAATCAGAAAAGTTCATTCCATCGTGATTAAATTCCATTAAAGACGCCCTCAGACCCCAAGTGAGCACGCTGGGAAACCAAATGGTTCCCTGAAACAAAGGGCCCATCGGCGACACCCACGTCTGTCAACTTTTCTACAATTCACAGGCCGAGGCTAGACAGCAATACTGCAAAGGAGAAGGAACTGTAAAGAAGCCGGGCAGGGCTCCAGAGGCCGTGGGGTGCCCAGGGTCCAAATCACATGGAATGGAACCCCTGGTTGCCTATTCGCAGAACCAAAATTACCTTCAGGGTAAAACCACATACATCACCCCAGGTGGGACTCGAACCCACAATCCCTGGCTTAGGAGGCCAGTGCCTTATCCATTAGGCCACTGGGGCGCGACAAAATGCAGTGTTCACGTGGTCCATAGTAATGCTCAAAACCACGTGCACAAATCTCACAGTTCTCCACACTTGCGGCTCGACTGCGTACTCCTAGACCAGAACACAGGACAGGTCGTGGCAGCACAGCCAGACGAGCGGAGGGTACACGGCCGTGCTACGCGAAAAGCTACAGAGCAAGAGGAGACGATTGGGAAGGGCCGGCTCAGACCTGGGGAGGTCGGGCGGCGCGCGCCTCTGCAGTTCTTAGAAGACAGAAGTTAGCGGGCAGAGGGACAGGAGTGGGGACGCAGTATTGTTGTGCCGCTGGCCAAGAGCCACTCGACCAAAATGTCACCGACCACGAAGGGACTCGAACCCTCAATCTTCTGATCCGAAGTCAGACGCCTTATCCGTTAGGCCACGCGGTCCTAGCATGGGATAATGAACCATGTGAAGTCCAGGTACAACTTCTTCACGGGTGGTGGCGCCCACTGTAGGTGCCACAGGGTGAGACACCGGCACAGCGAAGGCGGAGCGAGGGTGCGCTCTGTGCCGTCGATTTCTGTGCCAGTGCGTCCATAGATCCCTAAGGAAACACCGCAGTAGAGCTGCGTTCCCGCGGAGTTTGCGTGGCTTAGCGAGTAAAGCAGCCGACTCTGGTTCAGGAAGTCGAACGTTCACATTTCTTGTACCCGTGTACAGTCCTCCGAGAGGACAGCACATTGGTATCACAGCTGAATTCCAACCTTTGCTTTTGCTACCAGAAAGTTCCGGGATGATGTCATTACGCAGCCCCGCGGCATCACAGCTGAAAAGGCAAACGATCTTACTTCACTGGCTATTATCCTTATAGCCTAGTGGTTAAGCTGCTGGCCTCGGAAACAATTGTAATAATGAGGTAGTATGTAATGTAAGTTCGAATCTTGTGTGAGGTAACTTCTCTATTATGCACATAAAATAAAAATGGTGTAGTTTATTTCCTTTTTAATAGCACCGCAGTTATTTTGCCTTTCCTTTTTTTCTTTTTGATCATGCTGGACTACACCTTGAATGATAAACGGTTGAGGGTCAAAGGGGCCCTGCTTCTTGCATCTTTTAAGTTGGTATCCACTCATCTCGAGAAACTAATTCATTCTGTGAGAATCACTATAGTTAAAAGCAGGCAAAACTGCAGCCCCGCTCCCTCCAATCCCCCTAAGCCACCCACTGGGGACGGGCCGGTGAGATGGGAATGCTACCCAACTCCATGCCATCCACCCCACTGTGCACTGTCCCCATCATGAGGGCACCCATGGCTCTGTGCAGACTTGGGGGCGGTGTACAAGGAAGCACAGGTGTACTCGGTCACTGGACAGTAGGAATAACAACCACCGATCACAGAAAAGGTGGCATGCTCAAACTGTGCGACCCCGGTAGTGTTTAATTTGTAGATTATTGGAGAGAGAGAGGCATCGCTTTGCTGTCCCCCTTCATTGGCGCACTCACTGGTTGATTCCTGTACTGCCCTGACTAGAGATGAAACCTGCAACCTTGGCGTGCTGGGACGATGCTCTGGCCAATGGAGCTGCCTGGCCAGGGCCTGATCCCCAGAGCCCTTAATAATGTCCTATGGGACCCCTGGCTGGTATAGCTCAGTGAACTGAGTGCTGGCCTGTGAACCAAAGGGTCACTGGTTCGGTTCCCAGGCAGAGCACCCTCCTGGGCTATGGGCCAGGTCCCCAGTAAGAGGTGCAAGGGGCAACCACACATTGAAGTTTCACTCCTTTTCCCCTAAAAATAAAAATAAAAAAAATTAAAGGGGAACTATAGATGTACTTTTATAATTTTCATTTGTTCCTGTGTATTCCTTTAGTGAAATGTTTATTTTTTTTAAACTACCAATATAGCCACAGGTGATTTTTTTTTTCAACCTTGAAGCCCATAGCACCTGAGGAGCTATGGCTGGGCTCTAGAAGCTGTCTCACATTGTGTGCACTTTGGGAGACTTGTATTTGATCAGGGTGAAACTGTATCATTTTGTAAGTCCTTGACTCGAGAATGTTTCAAAACCAGTTTCTTATATTTTTCACAAGAACAAAACTAAGAATTATTAAGTACAGAATTCTCTCCTCCCTTCTCCAGGGTCATCTAGAACTTCCCTTCTTCACTCCAAACCAGTCGCCAAGTCTCACAGATGCCACTTTGAAGGTCCCAGGCCCTGCTACGTAACTGCAGCATCACGGGCCTCGGCTGCGCTACTAGAGACATCGCTTCCTTTCTGGTTTCAGCCCCCGACTCTCCCTGAAACTGTCCTCCAGTCTGCCTCCAAGGAGCTTATGTTCTACTGGGAGAGGAGACGATAAACAATAAACAAGAGATGATTCAAAATACAGAGGGTGATGGGAAGCTACTGAGTAGTCAGAGGAGGCCTCTGGGTAGTGTAGCAAACGTGCCATTGGCAATTTTGTCACCTTCCAAGGACTTCAATGTCTTGGCTGATACACTTCCTACCTCATAGGGCTGCTGTGAGAATATTTATCTGAAGTGATTAGAACGACTCCTGGAATGCAGTATGTGTTCTGTGAGCCAGGATCAACCACTAATATACCAGCTGGCCCTATTGTTCAGGGTCTGTGTGATAATCTCCTCCTCAGATGTGAACCCCCGAAGGGTTCACAGGTCTTTTCTTTCATTCATAATGAATTCACATTAAGACTCTTCTAAAATTCCAAGCACGATGCTCAGCCCTGGGGAATATAAATATGACTCAGGCATCATGCCGGCACCCAACAAAGGATCTTCTAGAATCCTCTAGATCATTTTTACCTTGTGGGATAAGGAGCCTATGCAGATCATTAGACAGCGGGGCCAGCACACACCTATAGGCCCGCCCTCCCATTTTAAGAGAAAGCCCACTCCCAGTGAGGTTGCCTCAGAGTAGTAACTATCTCAACTGCAAAGGAGCAGACACACGCAGCATTATATAATTACTTTTAATGTGCACGGTTTATAATACAGAGGCCAGAGCCTTCTCCCAGGTTGAAGTTTATAAATTCTCAATTGGCTTGTGAGGCCAGTAGGGGTATTTCTTTTTGTCTAGCTTGGTTTCTGGGAAGACTTCATTCAAATCATCTATGGTCATCTGGTCAAACGGAATTATGTTCCTCATCTTCTCCAGCTGGAAGGCAAGCAGACACGTTAAGGTAAATAGGGCTGCGAAGATGCAAAAAAGAATCCAAGGCAGGTTACTGCCACCAGGTGGAGAGGAAACCCATCACGAAGGCCAAGGCTCACCCTTACCTCTTTCTCATACTGCTGGATCCTGTCCTTTGATTGAGACAAAAACTCAGCACAACTTTTCACCTTTAAAAGAAGGGAGAAATTCCATTTCGAAACCAAGTTGAACTGTGCTGACCCTGAAGCTCCCAAGGTCTGCAAAGTCGCAGAGCTGGACCACTCTTGCTGCCTCGCTCTGGAGAATACACGGAGAATGCCATGCCTGCTTCGGGGAGCTCGCTTTGGGGGGCAAACCACAGCTTTGCTGAATGCACGAGGAAGCACATACAGCAGGACCAGCTTATGATGGCAGGACCAGGGCCCCTCAGCAAGTTACTCGTCTAGGCAGCCAGTGCAACGCCTGTGCTTACAGAGGCTGGTTACCGAATGGGCAGGACAAACCGCAGGACCGCCAAGCCAGACCACCCCTTGGCGGAGCCACCAGAGCTCCAGGGCTTTCAAGTACGTAGTTCGGTATCTGAATACCACCTTGGATCATTTTCCTACCTGACTCCTTAACTGTTTGTTAGGGCACAACTGACACGCAATAAAATGCACGTGTTTAAAGGAGAACACTTGCTCAGTCGTGGCATGTGTATTCATCTGAGAAACCAGCCACAATCACGAGGGAAAACAAACTGAACAGCACCCCCCCTCCAGTTCCCAGGCAACTCCGGAGGTTGCATTTTCTAGAGTTTTATTTTATTGCTCCTTTTAGTTCAATCTACCCCAGCCTGGTGACTAAGAAATAGAGAGCCGTCAGGAATTAAGAGGATTTTAAAATACGTAACAGCCTCAACTACTTACATCTTCTTTTTCTTCAGCGTCCACCAGGGCGCTGTATTTATCCTCTGGCACAGGAACCTTCAGGGCATTAAACTGCAAACACGGATACAGTGAGTTATTGTTAATACACCCAGGAGCCCAAAGGAAGGGCTGCTAATCCCCACAGAGCACGTAAAACCCATTCTCCACTCCAAGAGGAAACCAGGATGAATCTGGCTTGTTGCAGTGGGAAAAACACTAAGACTGGGAAAAGGAGATCGAGGTGCTTCTCAGCCCTGCCCAAGACTAACTGCACACCGTGGACAATTCTGTTACCACGAGCTTCCGTTCCTTCACCTAAAACGGACAGCTGGACTGGAGGGCCTGAAAAATAGCCTCCTAGGGCCTTTGATTTCTACAGAAATTCTGGTTTCTTTTAAGTGAACCCCTGTGGACAGGGTGGAAGTAATGTTGGCATAATGGAGACAGAGATGGTCTCCTGAGAAGGCCGCTTAGTGTTGGAGCCCAGCGCTCAGCACCGCCCCTGGCAGAGCAGGCCCTTGATAGGCTGACGAGAAATCACAGCTACAGGAGACCGTAAGGAAGGCAGCGCAGAGACAGGAGAAAACAGGGAGAGGGGAGAAAAGCTGTTCGCTTCTCCCAAGGGTGAGATGAATGGGAATTTTACCTTGATGGCCCTCCAGCCCCTGATCAAGGCCAGACTGTGCTGCTTCTTTGGGTGAGAACCTGCCCAACGAAGAGGCCCTGAATCCCTCGCGTACGTTCTATTCACCTTTAAATCACCTAACGTAAGACCTTCGGCCACACCCACCTCTCCCGAGCTTCCTCTGGGACCTGAGTGTGTGTTACCACCACCCTTCCTTCCTTGCTGTGAACCGGCACAGGGAATCGTGTACTCTCCTCCCGTCCCGGCCACAAGCCACGTCACAAGACCAGAGCTTTAGCTGCCTCAAGTCTCACCTTCTTCTCAAAGTCGTCTACCAAGCCAGCCTTCGCTATATTGGCCTTGTAGTAAGCCCAGTCAATAGCAGGGGGTTTCTCGGGGAGAGTAGCCAACCTGCTCACACGGAAAAGCAAAAGTTAAGATTGTTCTCTGAGCAACCAAAAATTCGCGGTAATTTCCCTGTTCCTTATTCCTACAGCCTGGACCTATCATCATACCTTTCTCTAGGAGGAAGAGCACAGGAATGCAACCCCCTCCCCCACTTTCATCTGGTAACTTGATACGTGAGCTTCTTCATACCTTCTGTCAGAAGAGCACCAGAAAGCCCAAATCACACGTAACTGCACATCACTGTTTTGTCTCCACGTACGTGGCAAGTTAAGAGGCTCCCTCTCAGAAAGGTACTGACCTAGAGGTGAGGGTCTCATTCCAGGATTTCAGGGAGTTAGCAATGGCCTTCTGGTTTCGGGGTATTATCTCCCCAAAAGCCACCCAGTCAATGGCTTTCAGAGCAAGTTTTCGTCCAGCCATCTTGAGATCCTAGAAAATAAAATAGCTTAGACCAAAACAGGGCCCTAGGAGAGAATTCTATACAAGTCATCTTACTAACAGGAAGTGCTTTAAGAAATAGATCTGCATCTCTGCGTGAGTGGTGGGTATATTAACTAAAGAAATGAGGATTGCTGACTCAGAAAAGGAGGACACCTCAGCTTTTCAAATTCAAGGTGTACAGCCTGGCATAGAACCATATTCTCTCCCCTTAAATGTTCCTCCTCCCATTCCACGACTCCTAACTCATCCTTAAGACCCCAGTCCTCTAGTGTGTGTTCTCCACGCACCTTCGGAAATATTGCTGACGTAATACTCACGCATTGCATTCAAGTTAACAATTTATTTTAAATGCATTTCCACTCAGATTGTTTTAGTCACTGATTCTCCAGGGCACAGAACTGTACACACCCAAGTTCCCA
>PVKM010037222.1:0-14534 GCA_004027735.1 Carollia perspicillata | reverse complement strand
AATTACAAGGGAATAGAGGGATACTTTAATCTGTGCAACAATTTTCTTTTCCTTCTGTATCTGTATTCTTAGAATTATGATTCAACCACATTAGACTTTTCTTGTATGAAGTTTCCATAGTCTCAGAACATCCATCTTGCCTGCCTCTCTTCTTATGATAAATATGGAGAAGATGCCTATTTCTTAATTTTCTTATACACAAGATTCTGGCCTAGTTTTGATAAGCTCTTCTTTACTCATTGACTGAAATAATCTAATATTGTTCCAATGATTGTTTTGAGGTGTTTTAAAAATAACATCTTTAGGGTCTCAAATATGTACCTTAGCTTTGAAACCTTTTTGCATTTCAAATGGCACCCACTGACTGATACTAAATTGCAGGTCGTTGACAATGTATTCTTTCAAAAGGATAAACTCGACTTATACAGACTGAATTTCTGTAAGAAATAGCAGCCCTAGCACTGGGAATACTGTAACCTTACTATGCCCTTAACCACTAAACCTAACAGATGGGTGGAATATTCATTAACTTTTACCATGGAGTATTGCGTCGCTTGAACTCTATACAGATACGAATATGTAGACCTGTCAACTTCTATTAATTTACCTATTTCCTCTTGAATATTTTAAGTGCTTCTTGTTAATGGAAAGCACATTTCTCAACTGTATTTTCTATAGTCTCAAGTAAGGAGAAATTATTAGTTGACTGATTAAAACAACAGATGTAATGTAATTGATGGGGTATTTGAAAAATATCCCATCATCTAAATTACATTAAACCTAAAGTGCTCTGAGTCTCATGCATAAAAAAAGTGTCCCACTCAGTCTGCAAACTTATATACTTATTAATTCAACCAGTACTTGTTCAACATTCAGTATATACAGAATGGTATCAGGGTATGTGTAACAAATGCTATCAAGGACTTACTGAATCCTCTCACCCTGATCATTGCATTGCATTTGTGCCAATACCAACGATCACCTCTTGCATTCTTTGCCTGAGGGCTTTTTCTGGTGACCTGGCTACTGTATCACCTGCGGAACAAGTGGGACTGCTGTTCACCCAGAAGCAACCTTGACCAACTGCTGATGGGAGCTGATACTTAAATATCCCTTCACGTGGCCCTTTCGGTAGGATGATTCTGAGACACAGGTTTTTTACTGGGTCCCAGATTTCTCTTACAAGGTTCAGTTCCATTCACCCACCATCGTAACTTGCATAACAATAAACCCTTAATTGGCTCTCTTCCCTGTCCTGCCTCTGATTCCTCAGGCTTATTCCCCCCCTCCAACAATGACATTCCAAAATACCTACTTGTGCTCAAATCCTTGTCATAGGGTTTGCTTTTCATGAAACCAAATTAAGACAGGTAGACATAGATGATATATGTGATAGAGATATACATTTACATAATTCATTGTCATCATCATCAGAAAAAAATGCTGATTCTCAATTCTGAATTGTATTTCAAAAATAATTCCTTGTATACATCACAGCCACATTTTATAGTCAGCATCTCTTCCTGTTTAAAGTTGCTAGTGAATTTCAATAAATAAAATGATGATAACCCAAAAAAATTTATTATGTCAAGGATTAAAAAGAAAAACATAAGGTAGTGAATTTTGCATTGATAATTCTTTGGTAAAATTGTATCTTTTTTTTAGACTTCAGAGTATGATTAATGAGGAAAATTTTATGTTTTTTTTTTTATTATCCTTATATTTATAGCCACTTTCAGTTGCAAATAAACAAAGTTTCTGTCTTTTTTTACTTTAACACTAAAAACTTACAAACTAAAAGTAGAGTTTTTCAAAGCAAGCATTTTCCTCTGTTTCTACATTGTAATTCTACTTCAATTCTATTTCCTAATTATATATTTAAAAATTCTGATTAATACTGACAACGTTAGAAAATATCAGAATATTTCCAAAAGCTTCAAAAGATGTCACTAAAGCAAAGGAAACCAAAGCTGTGAACACTGTGTCCACAGTTAACAGTGCTTTAAAAAATAACTTGCAAATAGTTTGACTGAAATGGAAAAATAATGGAAAGAGTCCCTATGGACACTGTGTCTCGCTTCCCCTAATGACAATCTTTTACACATTCACGGTACAGTGTCAGAACCAGGAAATTGACATTGGAATGATGCTATTAACTATAATACAAACTTTGTACAGATTTCACCAGTTTTTACATGCACTTTGTGTGTGTGTGTAGGGGGGGTGCTTCTATGGAATTTCGTCACAGGAGTAGTTTTGAGTCACCTTCTCCACAATCTGGAGGAGTAATCTCCTCCTCACAACAGTTCTCCTCCACAGAACTATTCCAACACCACAAAGAAACTTCTTAATGGGATCCCCTGATAATTACATCCTCTGCCAACCCTGACCGCTGGCGGTCATTGACCTGCTCTCTACTGCTACAACTGTGTCACTTTGAACACATTATGTAAATTGAATAATACGGTATGTAAATGCTGTGCAATTCGCTTTTTCAAATTCTGCATAATGCCCTAGGGATCCATTTGAAATTGTCTCAAGTATCAGTAGTTTGGTGCTTTTTTTTTGTTAAGTAAGTAGTATCTCATTACATGGATGTATCACAGTTTGTTCATTCATTTACACGTTGAAGGACATTTGCTATGATATTTATGTACAGACATTTTTGGAAATGTAAGCTTTCATTTCTCTAGCATAAGTTCTTAGGGGAGTATATTTGCAGGGTATATATAAGTGTACATTAGTTTTTAAATAAACGCCAAACAGTTTTCCACAATTGCTGTGTTACACTCTCACCAACAAACGTATATGAGATCCAGTTTTGTTTTCATTCTCACTATTGTTAAATGCTTTTGACTATAGAGATCATATGATCACTTTAGAAAAGTGATTCTCAAGCTACCTTAGTTGTTTGTGTATAAAATCACTCAAGGTGTTTAAGATGCAGATGTCTCCATTATTATTAATGATAATAGCTAAAATTCATTGTCTATTATGGGCCAGGTTGGCTCTTGGCTATGTAGCTCCTGTAACCCACTCGGACAGGTTATTATTACCATCTTACTGATAAAAAATTAAGCCTGAAAAGGATTTACTAAATTATTGATAGTCACACAGGCAGTCAAGGTGAATGTCAGGGTTCCAAATTGGATTTGAATTCAAAACCAAGGCTATTAAGTCACATAAAAGATAAGAGACGAAATGTTTCTGTGCCATAATTATGAATTGAAAACTACATAAGTTCATGAACATAAACTGATCATGAAAAAATGACAGCAACTAATATGTTGAAATAAATTTTTCTGTTAAAGCTTGTTGTTAAAGTGCTGATGGCTAACTCGTTAAGTGAACAATGGAGCAAGTTCTCTCAAATACCTTTGAAATATAAAGATCAAGCATGCAGTTACAGCGAGTAATGTTGTTTAGTGGTGATGAGGAAACATTTAAATTAAATATATGTCTCAAATAATGCAAGAAACTATACCAGTATGAAAGATAATTTTAAAAGTAACTGAGACATGATTCTTTGTACATTAAACTTGGAACATTATATTTTGTAGCATACTTAGACTTTGTAGAAACTGAACTTTCTGGACATGAAATAATTAAAAAGGCATAATATGGAAACCGGAAAAGTCAGCATTCATGCTGCCTGTCACTACCAGAACCAAGAAGTAGAGACAAGGATCGAATCTCTATGGGCACTTTGTTCAGATGGCCAGTGATGTGAGAAGACAGTGGGTGATGTACCCTAAAAGGCTGTCTTACATCTCATCTTGTTGCGGAAAAACGAACTCTTACACGATCTGGGGTGACGGAGTAAGCCTTTATTACACATGTGGGCCCAGAGGAGACAGCTTCCAAATTCTGGGCACTGAGGAGGGGTCAGGTGGGTGGTTAAATACTTTTGCAACAAAGTGGGGAGGGGAGAGGTCTCGTGGTACAAGCAGGAGATACGTAATTGTGAAGGCTAAGGACACAGGAAAGGAAGGGAAGTGGTCTGGGACCCAGGACAAAGGAACAGCAGGGGAGCGTCCAGGGCCCAGGGCAGGGAATCGACTAACTAGCCAACAGGTGACAGTCTGGAGCCAGGAAGCCAGCAGGGAGCCATCAGAGGCTGATACAGAGGGCCAGCTTCAATTTCTATCTATATTTTTAAATTTCTACTACAATCTCAAACTGACCCTTTTTGTAAGGAGAAGAAAAGTATAGGTAAGGGGTTTGAAATTCAGGGAAAAGAAAGATTCATCAGATAGAAGCTGCAGTCCAGCAATTTTCTTGGCATCCTTTCATCTGTTGACTGGTGATTCTTTATCTGCATCCTGAGTGGTGGGTATCTCTGGCTCAGACACCATCTTGGTCACTTGCAATCCACCTGGGGCACAAAGGATGAACTGCTTATGGGCCTCCTGGAGTCAGGGTTGGTAATACCTCCAGTTCCTGGAAAAATAGTGTTTTACACGCACTAATTACTAAGTTTATTTACTACAACTTAAAGCTAAATTTGTTTCAACCCTTGAGTTTCCCCATTGATATCATTCAAGTTAAAACATTTTTTAATAGAAAATAACTGAGTTTTCTATTGCTTGTTATTGACTGGTAAATGATAGTGTATATTTGGTTAATAAAACAAGCATCCCACTTAAATGGCATCTATGTAAACATTTGATGTACAGAATGATGTTGGATTTGTACTCAGTTTTTGCTGACATGTTAGCATATATCTTCAATCTGTTTAGAGAATGAGCTCCCAGGTTTTTATTTGCTTATAATATTGCCGCTTTTTGTCCATGGTAACAGAGAAACTTACTGGAAAATATGTTTCCATCCAACCTTTAGAATTATAGTTTAAACAGTATTTTGTAGGCTCAACTTTTAATTTAGATGCATACTAAATTACCTAGGCTGGAGCAGTAAGGTAATGTGTCATCATACCAATTCAATCGCTCTCATAGAAAAATAACATTACTTAAAAAAAAACGATACATTAAATGCAAAATCTTTGCCCATTCTCCACCCCAGTATTAGATATGGTTGTTCATTAACTTTATTGTAAGTACTAATAATCCAAAGGATATTTATAAGCTGTATTTTCCTTCCTAATGAAGCCATATTTTACTTTTTATTTTATTATTTTTATTGAATTTTTGGGGTGACATTGGTTAATAAAATTGTACAAGTTTCAGGTGTACCGTTCTGTAACGCATCGTCTGTATATTGTATGTGTGTCACCACCCAAAGTCAAGTCCCCTTCCATCGCCGTGTATCCCCCTCCTCCCCCTCATCTACCTCCTCCCACCCCTATTCCCCTCTGGTAATCACCATACTCTTGTCTGTGTCTGATTTTTTTTCTTTTCTTTTTTGCTAAGTCTATATTTCAGATTTGTTCCATATAGGACCCAGGGGGGAGATGGTAGAACTTGCTACAGTTTATTTAATTGGATAGGGAAGAGTGTAAAATATTAATGCAGCCCCACTGAGTTCCTACCTGTGACCCTCTGACGGCCTCCATCATACTCGTGAAATAGGTGCTGTAATCCCAGACACGTTCTGATTTCCCTGTAGCTCTAGCCTCATTCCGTTCACCTCTCTATGTATTCACCCTGCTGCTCTTCTCTTGGGCTTTCAAGCGGGCAGAGGTCCTTCCTGCCTCCGGAAACCTGAGCGCCCCCTCTGCCCCCTCTTCCTGAAATGCTCTCGCCCAGACTCCAGCTGGCCCTGTCAGTGTGTCCTCGGATTTACTTCCCAAGGCTTCAAAATCAACACCAGGGTCCCTGTTAGACTCTTCACATATTCTTCAATTGTAGTTCATAAATGTGATTACAACATCTGGTGTTCTTTATGTGATTATTTGTTTAAAGGCTGACTGACTTCTGTAGAGTGGGAACTCCATCAGGGGAGAATGAATCGATCCTTTACATATTCAGTACCTTCCCTAACATTAGTCATAGAGAGAGAGTTCAATAAACACGTGTGTGAATTGTCTGCCTGCGAATCCGTGCTCTGCTAGCTGATAGGAAATGCCTGGAAGGGTCTCTGTCAGCTAAACGTTGGTGTTGAAGCAGAAGATAAGGTAAGTGCCAGCAAGGATCAACATTCCTCAGTTCAGTTTGAGCAAAATTGTACCATAGCTCTCTATAGTCTAGAAACAGACTTTTCTTTATTTTTTATTTGCTGATGCTTTATTTAGAATTTTTGTATTTGTTTTCTTTAAAATAATTTTATAAAAATTTTAACTAAAGGTAAACAAACACAGTGACTAGAGACTAGACATTTTACACAGCTTATGAATTGATCACCCAGATAAGGGCAGTACCCATATGACACCCTACACAGTCATTACGATTTTATTGACAATATTCCCAGTGCTGTATTTTACATTCCCATGACTGATTTCATATATGACCATTTGTATACCTTAATCCATTCTCATTTTTCACTTGGCCTCCCAAGCTGCCTCCTATCTGGCAACCAAAAAAAAAAAAAGATGTTAATCTAATCCATGGACATAGTTATAATGATGAGTAGAATCATATGATCTGGCTAAGGTTTTCTGTACGGTGCTCAGCAGAGGGATTTCCTCTGGTGAAGTAAATATGTTGACCAGACAAGATTGGCTATGATCCATTCGGCAAAAGATGGGGTAAGATCCAATAAGGATTTTTAAAAAAATTATCTAGGAAAAATATCCATCGTTGATTTCATTGAACTTTTGCTTTACGTGGAGTGTTTCACTCTCCCCTTTCTGTATTTGGGATCTTTCAGATGTAAAAGAGACTTTGAACAACTAATGTTACTCACATTCTTCGAACAATGATTTTATTAGGAAAAAAATTTAAAATCAGATTGGATTTGGTAAGATAGCACTGTGGCAAAGATGACTATTCAGATTTTACCCGAATAATAGCCTGAGGTAAGAAAGGGATTAATCATTTTATTTGAGTGACAAAACATTTCCATTACCTACAAATTTTAAAGTTTCATTATGACTTGGTCCAAATGATATTATTAATTCAGTATTTGGCTAGTTTTCTAGAATGTATAACATTAATATAATTTTGCTTTGGTATTATTCATATTTTTTCTAAATTAAAAGATTATTATGGATATTTAAAATGTTACTTAACATTTTAATCTTAAAACAGTTTGTGGATATTTTAAAGATCAACTTAAAACAGTACTTTTTCCTGGACTACCATCAAAAAGCTCATTGACCTCGATGAGTAGTAGCAAGCTTTCACTGACATAGTTAGAAATTCTAGGTTTCAACTTGTCAGTCTTGTAACTTAAAAGCATATTTTAAAATACAGTTGCAATTACTTAATGTAATAAATACAAACAGGATTCTAACTGACTCCAAATATATAAAAATTATATGTGGATCTAATACAAATTCTGTGCATAAATATGTCACACATTTTATATTTCTCTAGGCTCTAAGATCATGGTAGAATGTGCCCTTTGGCCATAATTATATTATGAGATGAATCTGTGATTACATAGAGTAATATAGAGGGATGCAGATATTTATTAGATTAATGTCTATTAAAAGTATTCTTCCCAATAGAAAGAGTAAGTTTTTATTACAATAAAGGACAATCTGACATAGTCACATTTCAATATCCTAAAAGAAGTAAAGAAATAAATACATCTTAGTTTTTAGTTTCCTTAAGGTACCAAGGTATATATTTTTTATAAGAAAATAGATAACTGGGTCAAAATTTTTAATGGTTCATTGATTTTCCTACATATTATCTATTCTGCAGAGTACAGGTCTATATAATCAATATAAATACATTTACTTTTCCTCTCTGTCAGGGCATCCAGAGAAAGCCGCCCTAAATCAGAAGGTACTTGGGGGCTCTTAGAATTAGATTACTGTCAGCGTGATACATATGAAAATCTCTTTGTGGTACCGGAAGGGAGAGCTTCAAAAAGACTGTCATTCACCAGAACACTTGTGTGTGTTAATTAGAAACCCAGACACATCTCAAGTGGGCAATTTCATAGAGTATGCACCAGGGTCAGGAGCAGCAGGGACTGAGAGGTGTACCACTGATGAGCAATTTTTAGCGACAAACAGAATCACCCCTTGAAGGGTCCTTACTATCCCAGGGCAGCTGCCACCGGGTGAAGCCTCCACCATCAGGAACATTTTAATGAAGATCCAAAAAGAGAAGAGAGGTCAGCACTTCCCTCAACCCTCACCCAAAAGTGGGGCAACCTACTGCCATCCCAGCTTATACTTGAGGGACATGCCTCCCCAGCAATGCTGGAGAGGCCTGATAACAGATAATCCAATAGATGATCAATAGTCTTCTCCTGGTTCATACGCCCTGCACTCAGCATGCTTCTGTCATTCAGAGTTCATAGAAAGTTCGCTGCAAATGACTGCATGTTTTTTTCTACTATCTCAAACTACTGAACTTGGAGGGTGCACAGCTCTTTAAATTCAATTCCAGAGAGACTTAGTTTTTGCATAGAAGAAAACAAAATACCCTAACAGGTGTTAAGAAGATGGGATTTAGACTTGGAGGACAAGTGGATGTTTTCTAAAATTTGAACTGACTCACAACAACCAGAGTGTGACTAGCAGTGGTTTAGGGATTATCTTTCAAGATGAGGATGACTGCGTCCTGCTGGTGTGTACCAGCGACTCCTGAGAACTGGCTGGCTTGAGTTTGCTTAGTCAAGATTTCCTACAGGTTATCTCATTTAAGCTTGATAGCTTGTTAACAAAGAGTTTCTGCCTGAGGGCACCTCATAGACATTTCACATTGTATTAAATAGCAAGGAAAAAATTTACACTTGGAAAACAGTCTGTTTATCAAACCTTCCTGATATTTGCAAAGCAAATTCACAGCATTTCCTGTGTTAGTTCACATCTCAGATACCAGGACAATGCAGCAGGCGAAAAATTAGACATGAATTTAAAAAAATATATATGTTTACCTTAGGTACGATTAGTATGAACTCAGAACACTGCTGTCACTTTTTTGATAGGGTGATAATTCCCAATTAGTGTATGATGTAAACAAATGCTTTGCTACTAGAGATCTGTGTGGCAGAGATTTTGTGAAAGAGAAAATAGTATACTATTGGCCATTAAAAAATGCTACTTCCAAATACACAATATTGTTTTAATTTTTAAACATTAAAACAAAATATGTCCAGCTTATCCAAGTCCGTAAGTTTGAAAGTTTTTTATCTCTAACAGAAATTGAACATTTTTCAACAGAGACTGGCAATACTTGTTAACAGGCATAGTTTCACGAGAATTCATTACATTTACGAACACCCTACATGTAAGGGTTAAGGGACCTTCTATTGTTTGCTTAAAATCCTAATTCATAAAAAATTGTCAGTATTTTAAAGAGGACTCCATGTCGTGGCATAATATTTAAAAGATCGGGAACAGAGAAAATAGCAAAGGAACAACTAACTAAGGCTGAAGTTGAGTTAATAAATCGGTCGGAAGTGATGTTAGTTTTACAAGGGACCTTGGGAATAAACCAAAAACCAAAAACTACTAATTAGTACTACTAATAAAGCACAACAACCTCTAAAGTCTTCAAATTTAAGAAAAGATTATAACGTGAATTTTAAAGTGAAGAGCACTTGCAAGTAAAATAAGACAAAAAGACAATTGGACACAATCTTCTTCCAGACTCTGCTCACTGAAGCGCCATACACTTGAACGTTCTGATTTGCAGAATGAAACCCGCGTCTGTGGTCGTCACCCCCATCACTACCACCACTTCCATCTGCTTCTCATCCTCAGCCTGGTCCTCACACGTCTGAAAGTTTGTGATGTGCCTACCACTTACCTAAAGTGACCAGCACAAATGAAAAAGGGGTCTTGACTCCAAACTTGTTTCTGCAAAGTGTTTCTCCTGAATTCTTAACTACTTGTAAACGTGCTTCCCTTAACTAAAAATCATGCCTCTCCAAGGTCTTAATTTTAATGAATGGTTTTAAGCCATATAAAGAAAAAAAAAGGATTTTCAATTCTTAAACACATTGGTTAGGTAGCTATAAGGTAGAATTTGATGGCCTTACTTTTGAACAGAAAAATAAATTTTTTAAAAGATTGTATTTATTTATCGTTAGAGGGGAAGGGAAGGAGAGAGGGAGAGAAATATCAATGTGTGGTTGCCTCTCATGGGTCCCCTGCTGGGAACTGGCCTGCAACCCAGGCATGTGCCCTGACTGGGAATCAAACCATGATTGTTTGGTTTGTAGGCCTGCGCTCAATAGAAAAATAAATTTTTAACCAAAATTTTTATTTCGAGGTCTTTGCAGGGTCACGTGCAGTTGTAAGAGAAAGATGCAGAGAGACATCTTGTACCTTTTATGTAGTTTACCCAACATGGCAACATCACTAGTAGAATGTCACAGCCAGGATTCTGACGTGGTAAAGTAGAACTATTTCATCACAACAATCTCTCCCGTTGCCCTTCTGTAATAACCATGTCTACTTCCCCACCTACTTCGCCCTTCACCTTCTCCCTAAACCTCGGTGACCACGAATCTTTCCTTTTATAATTTTGGCCTTTCAATAATGGTATATGAATAGAATCATACAGTAGGTATCCTTGGGAATTGGCTTTTTTTTTTTTTCACTCAGTGTAATTCCTTGGAGAATCCGAGGTGTGTCAGCAGCTCAAACCTTTTTGTTGCTGAGCAGGATTCCATGGTGTGGATGGACCACGGTTTGGGCAGCCACTCACCATTTGGGGACGATACGGGCGTCTTCCAGCTTTGGCTGTCCCAGTAAAGCTGCCAAGAGCGTCATGCTCACGTTTTTGTGCCACAACACTTTTCGTTTTTCTGGAATAAGTTTGCAATGGTAGTTACATGTTTAGTTTTAAAGAAAATGCCAGATTATATTCCAAATAATTTTAAATTGCTTGCCAAAATGACTATATCGTTTTACGTTTTCATTGGCAGCGTATGAGTAATCCCATTTCTCTTCACCGTCACCAGATTTGATGTCATCGTTCTTTATTTTAGGCATTCCGATACATATCGTGTTGGAGTTTTAATCTAGGTTTCTCTAGTGGCCAACAATGTTGATTATTTTGTGTGTAATTTTCTATGATCACCTTTGATAAAATGCTTATTCATTGTCTACCTGTGTCTTGTGTCTTGTGCTCCACAGTTTGCAGAAATTTTCATATACTCTAGACAGTATACTTTTTTGGATAAACTGTTTGCAAATATTTTCTTCTAATCTGTTGCTTTTCTGTGTGTGTGTGTGTGAGTGTGAGAGTCTGCATCTGTGTGTACACGACTTATTTTTCGTCCTTTTAATAGGGTCTGTTGGAGAACAAAGGTTTTGAATTTAAAGAGGTTTAATTTATTGATTTTTCCTTTTAATGGATCATGTTTTTGATGCCAAATCTAAAACATGGCCTACCCTAGAACCTAAAAAATGTCTCCATTTTCTTTCAAAAAATTTATACTTTTACACATTTTAAGCCTGTGCTCCATTTTGAGTTAATTTTTGTTAAAGGTATGAAACAGACTAAAGATGGTTGTTTGGTTCAAAATTGACTGATTGATTTACCTGTAGCAGCGATTTTCAACATTTTCCATCCCATGGCACACATAAACTAATTACTAAAATTCTGTGGCACATTAAAATACGTTTTTGGCCAATCTGACAAAAACTAGGTATAATTTGGATTCATTTGCCCTGGATGGTTCTTGTCGTGTTGGCTGTTATCATTTTTCCATTTGACAGACTAAGGGAAGGAGATCAGTGCCCCTGCCTAAACAGACAGGCGCTGAGGTTTTTCCGAAGTCTTGCAGCGCACGGTAGAAAATCAGTGACCTGTAGATGTCTAATGGTGCTAGGACCATTTGCTAAGAAGGCTATCCTATTTTATGGCTTTTGCTATGCTGCCCCAAATCAGTGGGACCGATTTCTTTGGGTCTGTTTCTGTTCCCTGTTCTGTTCTATTGATCCGTGGGTTCATTCTTCTGCCTATCCCACAGTGCCTTGACCCGTGTAGCCATATAACAGGCCTGCACAGTGGTTGCAGTAATTCCTCCCACATTATTCTTCTTTTTCAGATTGGTTTGTTTATTCTAGTGTTTGTACCTTGCCAGATAAATTCCACAATAAGTTCGTTTATATCTATAACACATCTTGCTGGAATTTGACGGAAACTGTATTTAATCTATAGATCAATTGGCATCCTTACCCTGCTGTTTCCCAATACACAGACAGGTATTTCTCTCATTTTTAAATGTTTTCCTCTGGCATCTTTCATCAGCATTTTATAAATTTCGGCATATAAGTCCTGCAGAACAAATAGAATTTAAAAAATTAAAAGACATTTATTCTCTTGGTGATTTTAACTTTATTTATCCATAAGACAAAAATCCAAGTGGCATAATTTAGGGAAACATAAAAGAATTGGAAAACAAAAAGGAACGTAGAGGGGCAGGGAAGGCACTGGTGAACATTCAGAAGAGGAGGAGGAGGAAGGAGGAGGAAGACCCGCCTTCCACACTGTGCCAGAAGTGCTGGTGTGTCTCGGGGGCTGAGGCGGCCCTTTCATCCTGCTGTCTGTTTGGGCAGCCAGACAGGAGAGACAGACATGGTAGTGACCTTAGGACCACAGATTCGGAGAGTCACTTTGGCAGGGGCCTTCTGAAGGCGCGCATCAAATTACATTGAATTACATCAACGGCGAGCATGCCGAGCTGACCCATTCCCGACGCCTCACAGGTATTTTTGTTTTGGTTTACTTTGCTTTCTCCTCATGATCCTGCTCTGTGCGGAGCAGGATATTTTAAAGTGCGTTTGCTCTGGAGTGGCACGGAAGTTATTCTGAGGCCTGGTTCGACGGCAGCGTCGCCGAGTGACCTTAGCCAGTTCTCCTCTGAGCATTTTCCGTCTCTCATACGGGGATGGTGGCATCTCCTTTCTAGGGAAGGAGGGTGCTAACTGTGATGATTAAATGGAATGCTTAGTGCAAGGCCATTTAATCACTGGTACCTCATCACTCTCATACACTTGTATGAAGCGACAGGCTATGGATATAATGGAAGCACGTCAGACAGCAGCTCAAACTATGATGGAACCATCAGGAAGGCTGAGTAGACATTCACGAACGTGGTATCATTTTAGAGGGCCTAGGAGGGGCTTTCACCCAAAATACCTCGGACAACCTTTGATACACCTAAAATAATCCTATTACATTGAAACCCTGTCTCTATTATTTTCCTCCTAAAATGCAAATACCCCTGGGAAAAGGAAGACATTAAAACTTTAGCGGATGCTAGGAACATTTTATGAATTGCCTGATCAAAATAATTTCTGTATGCAGCATTTGATCCTATGAGAAGAGCGATGTTTGTGTTTTGAAGCATTTGTTACGAGAGGAGGTTTGGGTGGAGGAGCCTTGATGGTAAGGAACTGGCCAAGACCAGGGGAGACAAACATCTCAACCACTGGTTCTCAGTCCTCCTGCATTTGAGAACCATCTCGGGAATTAAATCCATACATACCACACACATACGCACATATACACAAATACAACCTTGCATGTGTACACACGCATACTTCCCTATGCCATGACCCTGCCCTAGAGGTTTGTTCTTGCTTCATTGGACATCAGTGAAGCCTGTGCCTCGGTTGTTTTCATCATCTTTGACCCCTCACCCTGTCCCCTAGCAGTGCTTGCAGCTGGGTTTGAAATGCCCATGTGTGTACATTACAGAAACCAAAAGGACTGAAGAGTCGAGGTGCATTGGGATGATCTCTAGACTGAAATTCAAAAGAGCCAGGCTCTACGTAGGAACTTTGTGAAAACAATATGGTGTTTCTAGATTTCCTCCTTCTCATTGGGAAAAATAAAGTAATTGGATTGCATTTCAGACTAACAATCCTTATCATTCTAAAACAACAGGACTCTTCCCATGAAAGATATTTCAAATTTCTCCTTCCTTTGGCTGTTTGAATCAACATTTGCACCTAGACTGAATATGACAGATTGCCCCCTAAAGGGGTATTAGGCTAATGGATGGTTCGAGATAGTTTATACTTCCCATCCCCAACGTGAAGCTTCATCAGACATCCTGAAAGGGATCTGGGCACATCAGGGAAAATAACATTTCCACTCCAGACTCAATACTGATCCATCAACTCTGCTCGCCCGCTGTCGGCAGACGGCGTGGCCAGATGCTTGTGAGGAGTGGCCAGGACACTCCTGAATGTCACCAGTTAGCTGCACAAAACTCGACAGTGGGGAGCACCTCTGCCTTGTTCCCCCAGACACTGCTCAGACATTACGAACGATTAGCTTTAATCACACTTAGTCGTGTGGCTCCGAGAGGAAGGATGGGCAACCCTCAAATCCTCCGCAAACAAGTTGTAAAAGCCCCGTCACTCGGTTAGCTTCTCTGCTTCAGGAACAGATAAATGGTCCGGTGTGTCCTAAATAATCCCAGGAAATTACCCTGAAATCTGTGCCAGTTTGTTTTCTGCTTCTGGAACCATGGTGCTTCAGTGATTTTCAGAT
>PVKM010037221.1:0-14524 GCA_004027735.1 Carollia perspicillata | reverse complement strand
TATAACAGTGTTATTACAAAATAAATATATAAATATTTTTCATATGTGCATATAAAATTAAACTGGAAGGATACACACCAAAGCGTTAACTACAGTTATCTTTGGTTGGTGGGAGTAATGGTAACTTTATAGTCTTTGTATTTGCTACAAAATTTTCTTTTGGCCAGATTTTACAATAAATACATGTCTCAGTCAGGGTCCAGCTAAGAAAACAGTCCACACCAGGTAGTTCCGTATTAAGAATTTAATATGGGAACTAGCTGCAAACACTTGATAAGAGATGAAAGGTATGCAGGGAGCAGCGAGCCCAGCAATTAGCCCAAGAAGGGGGGGGGGAGAGAATAGGGGGGTTACCAACGTCAGGAGCCAGAGCCCCACGGTGGGATCTGTGGCTCCCAGCAGAGAAGATATAGCAGTTTCAGGAACACCACTTGAAGGAAGGAGAGAGGAAGGGAGATATCCTGGTTCTTCTGCACTCCACCTATGCCTTCAAATCCCCTGCAGCTGGCAAGGAAGCCTGAGAAATATATTTTGAAGAAGCTACTTGCAGTATACAGAGCCCAAGGGTGGTATGTGGTATGCATCTGGGCAAGCACACAAGTACAATAGATTTTTTTCATAAATGCATTATTTACTAAAATTGGTGTTATGGGTTTCTTTAAGTAAGGCATATTTCCAAATATTCTCTTGCTCTTGCAACTCAAGAACATAAGGTCCAGGAAGCCCTTGCCGTTTGCAAGTCATACAGAGGCATGTACATCGTCACAGTAAACACTGTCAGATGCTGAAGGTAGTAGAGAAAATTCACGATCTAGGCCTCCCTCCTTGACCTTCAGATTCTCGCCCCCACCGTGCCAGGTGCCCCTCAGCTGAGTACCCTCAGCTGCCCCAGGTTTCCCAGATGGCGCCCGCTTGGGCAAACCCCACTCCTCTCTCCTCTCCTCCCAGACTCCCAGGCCAGCCCTACCTGTTCCATAATCGGCCTCACCTGGGACCCCTTTACTGCCAGAAAGTAGATGCCACTTTGAGAGATTTAGCGTTGAGGTGAGAGAAAAGGTGTATTTGAACCAACAAATTAGCCACTTATTCATCCCACAAAGTATGTGTTTAGAGGGCTTGAAGTCTTTTAATTAAATTCAAAATTTTTACTGAAATCTTGAAAATTCATCCAAAACTACACCTGAAATGAGGAAACATACACCGAAAACTATAGCCAAGTCCTTTTCTTCAACAAAAGAAGATAAGAAGTTTGCCAATTGTTCAGGACAAAAATTTTGGAGTCTTCCCTGTAATCTGTCCATAAATCCTTCTGGCTCAGTCTTTGAGATACATACCCAGAGTCCGGCCACTGGTCACCACCTCTGCTGACGCAGCTCTCCCAAGGTCATCCTTTACCTGGCCTAGTGCCACAGCCTCCCACCTGATCTCCCTGCTTCCACACTGGTCCCACCTCCCCTTCCCCATAGTCCGTTCTCAACCCAGAAGGCAGAGCCGTCCTTCTAAAATATGAGAACAGCAATATTAGTTTGCTCAGAACTCTCCAGTGACTTCTCTCCTCACTCAGGGTAAAAGCCAAAATCCCGAAGATGCTCAACAAAGCCCTAAACAGCCTGCCACTCCAGTGGGCCATTGCATCTTGGACCTCATCTCACACTACTCGCCCATTCAGTTCCTCTGAGATGCCAGCCTGCTCCTGATTTTACAGATGCAATCAAAATGTCACATCAGATGACGTCGATTTAATCGGAAGGGAGATTTTCCTGGGTGGGCCTGACCTAGTTAGGTGTACGAATGTACTGGACTCATCCAATAGAAAATATTTGAGGCTGGCTTTTAAACTTTCCTGAGCCTGATTCACAAGCTGACCTTTAAGAATATAGTTGCCGTGTGTGCAAGGGCCATGTGGCTAGGGCCGGTAGGAGCTTAGCAGGAAAACAACAGCAAAGGAACCGACTTCTGCTGAAATCTGAATGAGGTCGGAAGAGGCGCCCAAACTCCAGGTGAGAACACAGCCCAGCTGACTCCTTGATTTCAGCTTTAGGAGACCTCGAGCAGGAAGTCCAGCTGGCCCATGCCCAGACTCCAGACCCCAAGAAACTGTAAGATAATATACTTGTATTGCTTTCAGCCACTAAAGTTATGGCAATCGCTACATAGCAATAACAACTAAGCCACTCTATATACTTTATATTCCCAAGCATCATGTGGTGCAAGTCGGCTCTTGTAATTCTGACATCCACGTGCCAAGGAGCAGAAAAGGAGTGAGGAAAGGCAAAACGGGGAGCTCCTCCCCACTCAGTTGCCTTCCCATAAGTTCCAACAGAACTTCACTTAGATCTGACCTAGACAGACATGGCTACACCTACTGCCAACAAAGCCTGGAAATATGCTCATTTAAGTGAGGCGCTTTGTCACCCCCAACAATATTAGAAAGGAGCATTGGCCACCAGGTAAGCCACTCTGTTAGAGAAACTGGCTCTCTGATAAGTTAGTGACCTACTTGTCCAAGCCTTCAAATTCTATGCTGGCCAGGCCTACAATATCCTGCCCCTGACAACGTGCGCCAGGGCTCCCAGGAGTGAGCAGTCTTGTGGGAGCCTGAGGCCTTGGCCAGTGCCAGGTGTCTGTCCCTCCACCCAGCCTACTGGCATCCTTTCCAGTGGCCTTGCCTTGTTTTCCTCATCTATGACCCCAAGCACAGACCCACTTACACTGTCTCATGCCCGCCTTACAAGAGACAGCATCACTCAACCACTTCGTGACAGAAATTTTTTATTTTTTTCTGATAAAAGGTAAAAGAGGCCAAGGGTAGGATGAACAGGGAGGGGGTGGAGTCATAATCCTGTAGAAAAGCATGTGATGTCAGGCTGTTGAATGTAAGAGAGAGATCTGACATAAAAGGAAAGTGTGGGAAGAGATTTTAGCAATGTCATGGAGGTAAATCACCAGATTGGGCAAAATTGGGAAGATAGACCACAAATGGACAGAGCAGAACTGACCTTAAGATAAATTGTGTATAGGACAAAGGATTTTTGCCAACAAGGAGTAGGAAATCGGGTGCTGGAAAAGCCCGAGGGAAAATCAGTCATGCTCAGCAGGAGCCAAAAGCCATTGCACCAGGCAGAGACCTTGCAGATGCAGCTGCGGGTGATGCAATGACGGGGAGATCGGGGGTGAAGGCTGGATCTGGGAGTCGTTCACGTATAGAAACATGCGCTCTGTCGGGGGTGCACTACATGCTAATTGTTCAATCACTCTGTGGGGCGAAGCATTTCACAAATGGAAGTGGGTTATCATCGGTCTATCTGTGCAGTTACAGAATATCATTTCCCTGACCACTAATGAGAACTCTGGGTGAGTTACCACAAGGTTTGCTGCATTTCCTGGTCTTTGGTAATCTTGTAACACCACATCCCCCTTTCACTCCAGCCATTTCCTCCAGAAAGTCAATTCCTTTCATACAACAAAGTCCACACTCGTCTATACGATAGAATAAAGTGATGCCACTGTCACATGCATGTAGAATGGAATGCTGCAATTTTTTTTTAATTAAGAGACCCATCATGTCTCCATGCCTTGTCTTAATAAAAGTTATCATACTTATGAGCGTACACATCACTTGCTAGTCACTGGTAATAGAGAGGAATTGCAAGGACTAATAAAGTCGATACTTTTTAATAACCATGTGACCAGCTCCTTACAAAATAAGCGTATTCCCCACAACAAAAGCAAACACTAGGCGAGAGGCAGACCGTGGGTATCCAGGAATACAGGCTCTGCAGTCAGCCCGGGTTTGCCCTCCGTCCCAGTGCTTAGCGACCTAGTTCAGCAACTTGGCCCATCACTTAACCTCTCCAAACCCCAGTTATTTTATTATAAAATGGGGTAACAGTAGTACTGCCTCATAAGAATACTGTGAGAGTAAATGAGAATGCCTTCCTTTCAAGCCCTCACCACAGTGCCCGGCTTAATAAATGATAGCTATTATTATTCATAGAGTTGCCTCCACTCTCTGTCTCGCTCTGTCTCTGAAGTGCTAATCTGTAATTCCAATCTGCTCACTTCCATCCAGCTCCCCCGGCCAAAGCACTATCTAACCACCCACATGTATTTCTGGAACCGGAAGGCACCTTGTAAACTGCGTATCCAGCCAAGGACTCACAGCCAAGCCCGTGTCAGACATCCCAGGCACCAGTGGTACTGTAAAAGCATACCTAGTGAAGAACCACTAGCCTACTCCAAAGTTCTCATTTTCCAGTGGAGCAAACTGAGGCCCAGAAAGATGAAGAATCACCTAAGGTGACACCATTATTTCCAGGGACTGCTTATTGACAGACCTGGCTTAGAACTGAGACTGAGAGCCAAATGTCCTGACTCTGATTGCACAATTTTGGCACCACGTCAGGCTGCCTTATGGAATTCAACAAGCATTTCCTGAGAAACCACAGTAGAGGTCATGAAGGAGAATACGACGGTGACCCTGCCAAGAATGGCATCAAAACCTCATCAGGGAAACAGGCATTGGGGGTGTTAAGAATTCTGAGAGAAGTGCCAACAAAGTGCTTAGATGTTTTAAGTGCTGCCTCTAACTCATGAAACTTTCATGAAGAAGGTGAATTTCTACTAGACTTTGAAGGTTAGGGAGATTATTCTTGGTAGAGTAAACTTTTTGAGCAAAGAACCAGAGGTTGGGGGACGGGTGGGAATAGAAGGTAAGCCTGGGGAAAAGAATCTACAATTTTCTTGAACAGATGGGGAGATGAACTATAAGGTTGAACATTTGGGTTCAGGAAAGGCAGCTGGCAGGATTGTATAGAGCTGCAAAGAGGAGGAAATGCTTCCTCGTTCTCTTCCGGAAGAATCCACAGAGACTCTACTTTCCACCCACCACTGGTTCTGAAAGACCGGAAGTCAGAGAGAGTAGCACCAAAAATGATTCGCATGGGATTCCATTCTGAAGATATTCAGAGAGATGAAGAGGCTCATTGCTCAGTCCCTGGAAAAGTGGAAGCAAACAGAAATACGACCAGCCCCTGTATTAAAAAGCTAGGGAAAATGATATTGGCAGGGGATTATGACAATTACCATCATTACGTTTGATCCTACTTGAGAAAAAGTACACATATGTTTAAATTTCTGTTCTGCTCTTGAGTTCCAGGAAGCAGCTTTCCATCACAATGTAAAACTATTGAGATAATAGAAATAACACGGTTCCATTTTTTCAACATTTTAAAATACTAAGAATAGTTTTAGAGTAGATTAAATCCTCCCATCTTGTGCCAGTTAGCTATTGCTGTGTAACAAACCACCCCAAAACTTAATGGCATGCAACAATTATTTTACTATACTTGTGGAATAATTATTTTACTATACTCGTGGCTGGTTAGAAATTTGGGGAGACTACAGCATAGATGGCATATCTCTGCTCTTTGAGGAGAATCAAAGGCTGGAGGCTGGAATCTTTTGGAGGCCTCTTCACTCACTGATGGTTGATGCTGGCTGTCAGCTGGGACCTCAGCTAGGCTGTCTGCCCATCAGGGCACATACCTGCAGCCTCCTGTGTGGGCTAAAAGAGGCTTCCTCACAGCACTGAGGCTGGGATTGCGTGTGAGCATTCCAAGAAAGGAATACAGAAGTGAATGCCATTGTATGATCTAGCCTCAGGAGTCATACATGGTCACTCTTGTTACACGCCCTTGCTTGAGGCAGTCACATGGTTACACAGGTCCAAGGGGGGGAAACACAGACCCCCACCTTTCAGTGGGAGGAATGTCAAAATCCCATTGCAAGAAGAACACATGGGATGGGAGATATTACTGCGGTGTGCAGGTTCCAAACTATGGATAGAGTGCTCCCGAACTTCGCCCTAAAAATTTTGTGAGGCGAGTTTTTACTTCTATTTTTATGTTCAGTAATAACTTAAAGATGCCATAGTGAATTTAAGTAGTTGAGCTGTAAGTAGACTTCTCTAAGAGAATTAAATATTCTTGGAACACTGAAAGAGTTGGTTTTCATGTTTAATTCTTTGGACAATTTTCCCTTCAACTACAGGCATTTAATTAGACCATTGCTTATCTAATCTAAATTTTTAAAAAATTCTTATCATTTCTTTCCAATACTACTCCCCAATATTATTCTAAGAGACATCAAACTTTTAAGGGAAGCAATCTTGTGTCATTTTTTAAAAAACTAATTAAAACTTTCTTAGAAATTAATTCTCTGAATGTTAGTTATACCTGAATTAAATGAATTGAATTCATTATTTAAAATCAAATTATTAGGTCTACCTCAATAAATGCACAGTGAAAGTGATCAAATAAGATGTTACTGTTACCTTTAAAATGTATTTAAGGACTAATGAATGAAGTAAATTCTCAATTTCTTAAATGTTTTAATATTGGCAGAGTAGGCAGAAAACTAAAAATCTTCAAGTACTGGTTAGACATAAATGAATGCAGAATACAAAAGTAACCTTAAGATCTCCAGACTACAACTATTTTTTTCCTTAAAACTTTCTTTCAATGTCCTTGCTTTGCCATTAACAGTTTTTTAACATTTAAAGTTGCTAAACAATGGTCATTTATACGATTTGAGTATTTATAAATCTGTCCCAGATAGGTACTGGAGCACAGAGACCAATTCATATTTCACATAATTCAATATGCTTCTTTTTAATTTCTCTGCTGAATAGAAAAATAGTAACTCTTAAGACTGTAATCTCCTTTATAAAATAGGCCATTAATGATTTACAAGGGTGGTTTGTTTGGTTGGGGTTTTTTTCCCCCCAAAGGAAGGGAAATAAAACTTTGCATGAATTTTCTTCCAGGCTGGCTTTTTCAGATTGCTGATATGAAAAAAAGTTATAAAATACTGTGAATAAGTAAAACCAAGTCCAGTCTCCCCGCTTGACATCCTGGACCCTTTAGATCTGCTCTTTACTTGCTTATCACTTCTTTTCCCATCATCCCCTATCCTTTCTACTCTTAAGCTCAAGGTCCTTTTCTAAACCCTTTCTGGACCCATGTCTAGGTCACTTTCCTCTACTTCTCCCTTTATGGCGCCCTCATCCGCTTGTACCATCCAGATCAAACGTAAGCCCTGGCAGAAGCATCCTCTAATACAGCGATTTTCAACTGGCATGCTGCAAGAATTTTTAAAGCATGCAATGCCTGACTATTTAGTCAGGGGCACTGACCTCTTTTCCCTTAGATCAGGAGTGTCAAACTCATTTTCACTGGGCCACATCAGCCTCACGATAGCCTTCAAAGGGCCAAAATAATTTTAGGACTGTATAAATGTAACTACTCCTTAACTGTGAAGGAGTTGAATTACATTCAGCCCTTTGAAGGCAACTGCGAGGCTGATGTGGCTCCTGGTGAAAATGAGTTTGACACCCCTGCCTTAGATTGTCAAACGCAAAAATGACGACAGCCAACACAACAATAGTCCTCTGCTGTGAAATGAATCAAAATTATAATTATTTTTGTCAGATCAGCAAAAAATATGTATATATTAGTATGCAGCAGAATTTCAGTAATTAGTTTATGTGTGCCATGAGATAAAAAGAAGAAAAAGTTGAAAATCACTGCTCTAATACATCCAGGGATCATTAATCACTCTAGCCTCCCTCCATCTTGTGAGTATAATAAAACACATTTCATTCTGGTTGAGTTGTAAGTGGTAGTCCTTTACATATCTGCCTCCCCGAAATAGATTGCAAATTGCAAACTCCCTGAGGAAGGAAGCCATGGAATATTGCATTGTGATATTTCTGCACGACTTCTCTTGATTTTGTTAATGTTTGTGATCGCACACGTTTACGGATCACAGTCTTGGTTAGGCATTTCGAGGTATCATTTCAATTAGTTCTCACAAGAGCCCCACATATAAGTACTCTCATTATCATGTCCCCTGTTCAACGAGGAAATGAGGTCACAGCACCACGTTACGTTTTCCTACATCGCAGTTAGGGAAACTAGAATTTGAACCTGAGTGACAGACTCCGTAGTCTAAACTATCATCTAAGTTTACCCCCACTTGATAGTTTCTAAATCCATTTAAATGAAATTCAAGAAACACATAGACTTTATTCATTCCCTGAAAATGAACCTTTAAAATAGACAAAAGAAATCACTCAATGTCTTATGTATTATCCTTGCTGTCTGCAGAATAAATGCCAACTAATCCCTGCAATTTCATCTCTCATAAACCAACACCTAGATTTTCTTAAAACAAGTATTTTTAATCCATTGATCAAAGTTAATCTACCTTCCCTTAATATCCTACCACCCTGAGTACTAGCAAAGCATACTACTAATCATTTCACTCATATATACAATCATGAAACATAAAAGAGAAAATATTCATCCTTTTAAATTTCTGGTATCCACTAACTGATAAAGAAGGGAGTAAATATTAGGTCAAAATAAGGGTTCCAGCTGCGTCAACATGGCCAAATCACTGACTCAAACATCCAATAGGCCGACTGGTATCTTTTTTAAATTACTGCTCAGATTGGTCAAAGCAATTTAATTGCTTCATGTATGCCAGCGATCTCTGTGTTGTAAAGGCTTTTTCCGGGTAACTACTTACTATGTACAACACGTCCTCAAACAATAAGAGGCAAACTAATTGGGAAACATTTAACCCAATCTTTTTCTTGTTCCTCTGATACATTCTCCACATTGTTGCTGGAGCAAGCTTCCTAAATACGGGCTTGAATGAAAAGAAATGAACCTCATGTTTACAGCAGCTTTACTGAAAACTGGCAAAACGTGGGAACAACTGAGAGGCCCTTCCATCCGTGAATGGATCAGGAAACTAAGGTACATCCAGACAATGAAATATCACTCAGTGCTAAAAATGAATGAGTTATCAAGCCATGAAAAACAGAGAGGAAGCTTAAATACATATTACCAAGTGAAAGGAGCCCATCTACAATGGCTACAAACTGTATGATTCTACTGTATGACATTCTAGAAGAGGCATAACTCCAGATACAGTTAAAAAAAATCAGTAGTTGCCAGGAACTGGGCAGAACAAAGAGGAGGGATGAACAGGCAGAGTGTAGAGAATTGTTAGGGCAGCAGAGTGGCTCTTCGTGATACTATAATGGTGAATACATGCCACTGTCCACTTGTCCTAATCCACAGAATATATACCACTCTGGTGGGGGTGTTGATAGCGGGCAGGGAGGAGGTGTATAGATATCTCTATGCCTTCCTCTCAGTTTTGCTATGAACCTAAAACTGCTCCAAAAAAATGGTCTTCTAAAAAAAAGAAATGAACGCCTACCCATACAAAAAGTAATTTTGTACCTTATACAAAAATTAACCCAAAGTAATTACAGAACTAAATGCAAACCTTCAACTATAAAACTGCTAGGAGAACATATAAGGTAAAATCTTTATAGCCTTGCTTAGGCAAAGGTTTCTTAGAAAATGCACCAAAGGTAGGATCCATAAAAGAAAAATTGATAAACTAGACACATCAGAATGAAAAGCTTCTGCTCTTCCAAAGAAAATAAAATGACAAACAACAAACTGGAAGAAAGCATTTGTAAAATATATATTGGATTAAAGGCTTGCATCCAGAATATATTTTAAAGCTCTCCAAACTCAATAGTGAAAAAACAAACAGCCCAATAAAATAAATTAGGTGATAGATTTGAAGACACACTTCACCAAAGGAGATATATGCATGGCAAAAGAAAAAAAAAGCACATGAAAAATGTTCAACATCACTAGTCATTTGGGAAATGCAAAATAAAATCCCAGTGAGATACCATTACATACCATGGGAATTGCTACAATTAAAAAAAAAAAACTGACAGCACCAAGAGCTGGATGCGGAGCAACTAGAACTCTCATGTTGCCAGTAGGAATGAAAGGGTATAGGCACTTTGGAAAACAGTTTGACAGTTTCTTATAAAGTTAAATATACACTTTCCACATGACCCAGTAATTTTACTCCTAGGCATTTACCCAAGAGAAATGAAAACTTATGTTCATACAAAAAGAAAAACTGTACCAGAATGTTCATAGCGGCTTTACTCATAATCACCAAAAAGTGCAAGTAACCTCCACGTCCTTCAGCTGTGACATGGATAAACAATCGTAGCACATGCACTCGGTGGAACACCACTGGACGGCGAAAGGGCACGGGCCACTCACACACATTGAACGGTTGGCTTTCAAAAGCATTAGGCTAAGTGAAAGAAGCCATACTCCACAGATTATAAATTATGATTACATTTCTATGACATTCTGGAACAGGCAAACTTACAGGCACAGAAAACAGATCAGTGGTTGCCTGGAATGACTGGGGACTCAAAAGGGCAGCTAAAGCACTCTTTGGGAGTGATGGAACTGATTTGTATTTGTCTGCGAGGGTTCCTATATGACTATATACATTTGTCAAAGTTCATGGAACTGTACACCGAGTAGAGCAAACTTTACCATTGGTAAATTTTTACAAATATAAAATTTTGAATAACGTTTTTTAAATCCATCCAGGGCTTCCCATCACTGACTGGGAAAAGCTTCATCAGCTTCAGACCAGCACTCCAGGCCCTCCCTCCTCTCTAGTTTCTTCTCCTTCCCTGACCTCGGAGAGGTCAAATCATTTATCTGTAAGTGACCTCACTGGGTCTCACATTTTTTCTAGGCTGTGGTCTTCCAGAAATGTCCCCAACATCACCTCTTCAGGCTTTTCTGTCCCCGTGTCCCACCACATACACCCGAAGCTTCAATCAGGATGAGTTCCTTACAGTTCTGTACACACTGCCCCAAATTTTCTTTTGCCTCCACCCTCTTGCATGTAAGCCTGGTAACAATCACCTGTCTCTTAAAATTCTGTTCTAACATTACCCCCTTTATAAAACTCTTCCTGAAGCCTCCCCCAGGGAGCATTAGCTGGTCTTTTGTGCCCCCACTGTGCCTTATATAGACTTCTATCTTAGCACTTAAAAAATATATCAGGCACTTGTTTCCATATCTGTTGTGAGCTCTTTGGGGCAGAGACCCTTCTCATCCACTTTGTATGACCACTACCTAGAATATTTGATGAATCACTCAATCAATCAATCAATGGGTGAATGAATGAATGAATGAATGAAAAAAACAAATGGACAAACTAATGACCTTTTAAATCTCCTTATCTGGAATGTTCTCCTGGTCCAGTTAGTAAACTCCAAATTGCCCTTCAAAAGAATACTCTTCACGATACCACTTCTGCGTAGCCCACCCCAAGCACATGCTGTAAACTTTTTTGATATTTATAAACCTATGTTATAATTACCCCTTTGTTGTACACATTTATGTAGAGGTAATTACATTAGACTGTGAGTTCTCCCACAGACTCACTAAACTCTAGATCACCAGCACCCAGGAGACAATGCCTGGATCGTCAGTCAACAAACCAGCATTGGCCTGAACTTTTTGGAAGAGGCAACTCCACGCCTTCCTTGGTCTCCTCCGAGCCCTGGGCCTGATTTGGCTGCAGTGGTGCCTACCATAAGAAGTATGTGAAAAGAAGGAAAGTTATACAAAAGAGAAGGAAAAAAGAACACACATTGTCAGAGTAAAAAGACATTAATAACCAAACAATAATAAATATGGGGAATTAGAAATGACCTTGAACCACATTTTCCTCTGGAAAAATAATCCCTCAAAGAAAGTAAAGGAGAAATGAAGAGAAAAGTAGGCTAAGCAACACTGCTTATACCAAAAGAACACTTAGAAGATAAAACACGAAGTAAGGAGACACACACTGTCTCTCCCTGAAGTCCAGAATTTGTTTCAGGTCTGTGGCTCGGTGCCACCTCCCCTGGCATGTCTGCGAGTCACATAGTTTCACCTCAGCTAATGTCTTCGGTGTCTCAGGAATGATCTAGAACCTTCGGGGGAGAAACGATTCCACAAAAGAAGGGAGAAGAGGTACATTCTGAGTCCAATACCATAACACACTCTTCAAATCTCTGAGGGAGGGAGTTTCAGAAAATATGGCCAAAAAATATTTATGTTACAGAAGGGGACTTTGTGAATATTGAATTTTTCCAAGAGTCCCCTGCTTGAGCAGGACTCACAATTCCTCACTGATATCACTGACTGAGCATTTCCTCCCATTCTCTCTTGTTCTCTCTCTCTCTCCCCTTCTCCCTCTCTCCCTCCCTCCCTCCCTCCCTCTCTTTCTCTCCTTCTCTTTCTGAAGCTATCACTGCCTTTGCCCATTTGGAAGAGGTTAGTTCATCACCTAACATGTAGTAAAATATTATGAGCTTAATGACACTACTCACCCCACTATATAATCCTAGGCTTGTACCTTAGCAAGTCCTTTACCTGAATAGAAAAGTCAGTTCTGCTACTTTTCATAAAATTCTCATTACTAATAATACTTAAAAATTCAGTGGTAAACAGGGCTCCACTCCTTACCCAACCACATCAAAAGTGTAACTAAAATATAGAACACCATCACTCAGAACCACCAGAAATCAAGTTGAATGAAAGTCTGACAACTATGGAATTAAAGAAACCACATCCATCCAGACTGGTAGGAGGGGTACAGACACAGAATGGGCTGGTATCATATTCACATGTGGTGAATAAAAAATTGGGAGGGATATCTTGGGAGAGAGGAGTCCCAGCCCCGCACAAGGTCCCACAGCCCAGGGTTCCAGTGCCAAGAAGATAAGTCCCCATAACTTCTGGCTGCAAAAACCAGTGGGGATTGAGTCAGTAAAGGAAACTTCTGGACCCCCAAACAATTCCTCTTAAAGAACCCACACATAGACTTAGACTCCCTCCCTCCTAGCTCCAGCACCAGAGTAGCAGATTGAAAGGCACCAGTGGCAAACAGGGAGAAACTGAAGTGTCTGGTATCAAGGTGGGAGCTGGGGGACAACTTTCTCCCAGACAGAAAGGTGTGCAGAGGCCATTGTCCCTTTTCTGAATCCTCTCTCTTACCCTGAGCCACAGAGCCAGCAAGCTTGTGCCATATCTGAGATTCCACCAACCTGGCGATATTGATTTCCCCCATCCTGGAGATCCACAGAGATTCTGTCCCACCCAACTTATGGGCCCACCCAACTTATGGGCCCACCCAAGCTGCTTTTCCTTAGGAATGGCTGGTTTTGACTCATGCTTCACAGTTTCCTAAATCCCCTCAACAGCCAGCCTCAGTGAGCCTCAACACACCTTACCTCTTGCTAAATGGCACCAGGCCCTGCACTATCAGCAGCCAGCCTAGATTTACAGCTTGGCTTCACCTGGGAATCTTCAAGCCCAGCAAAAATAGTAGCCATCTCAGATTGTTTTATAACTCAGGCAGAGTGACCCCAGGCAAAACACAGGTGGGGGGTTGATCTTGGCCTGCACCATGTGAGAAACCTCAGAGCCTGCACACCCAGTGGACAGATACAGACTATGTCAGAGCAGCACCTCTATCCTGCCCTGCACAGCTGATCTTCCATAGAAGGTGGAGGTTGGTTGTAAATGGTTGCAGTCAATCCTTGAAGTTGACTGGCTTGGGTAAGTTCCTCCTGTTGACCTGCCAGCAGCAATCAAAGCTCAACTACAATAGGAGGGTGTACTCAGCCCACATGAAGGGCTCACCTCAAGTGCCCAGCTTAAGTGACAGGGGAGGCTGTGCCACTGGACCCTACAGGACATCTACTACTTTAGGCCACACAACCAAGAGGAAGGCATAGCAGCTCTACCTAATACATAGAAACAAACATAGGCTGCAAAAATGAGGAGACAAAGAAACATGTCCCAAATGAAAGAATAGATAAAAACTCCAGAAAAAGAACTAAACAAAATGGAGATAAGCAATCTATTAGATGCAAGTTCAAAACGCTGATTGTAAGGATGCTCTAAGAACTTAGTGAGGACCTCAACAGCATAAAAAAGATCCACTCAGAAGGATACACTAATTGAAATAAAGAACAATTTAAAGGGAAACAACAGTAGAGTGGATGAAGCTGATAATTGAATCAATGATTTGAAATATAAGGAAGCAAAAAACAACCAATCAGAACAACAAGAAAAAAAAAGCATTTTAAAAAATGAGGAATAGCATAAGCAGCCTCTTGGACAACTTCAAGCAGTCCAACATTCATATCATAGGGGTACCAGAAGGAGAAGAGAAAGAGCAAGAAATGGAAATCTGTTTGAAAAAAATAATTTGGTGAAGGAAATAGACATGCCAGTCCAGGAAGCACAGAGAGTCCCAAAGAACATGGATGCAAAGAGGCCCACTCCAAGACAAATTATAACTAAAATGTCAAAGATTAATGATAAAGAGAATCTTAAAAACAGTAAGAGAAAAGCAGTCAGTTACCTACAGGGGAGTTCCCATAAGACTGTCAGCTGATTTCTCAAAAGAAACTTTGCAGGTTAGAAGGGAATGGCAAGAAGTACTCAAAGTCATTAAAAGTGCGGACCTAGAGCTAAGATTGCTCTACCCAGCAAAGACATCATGTAGAAGGGCAGATAAAGAGCTTCCCAGACAGAAAAAAAAAAAAAAA
>PVKM010037220.1:0-14531 GCA_004027735.1 Carollia perspicillata | reverse complement strand
CCCCCCCCCCCCCCCCCCGCGACTGCGCGACTGCGCCAGGACTGCCCCTCAGAGCCAGAGCGCCCGCCCCACGCTCTGCTGCCCGCGAAGTGGGGGCAGGGCATCCCCCTCACCGATGAACTCGATGGACTTGTCCAGCCAGGGCAGCAGCTTTTCACAGTAGTTGTCGTTGATGGGGATGCGCATGAACCGGCTCTCGCAAATGAAGTCGGGCTTGGGGCAGGAGTTGCTGGCATTGAGGACGTAGCTTATTCCGTTTTGGGTCATCAGATCCTGGAGGGGCGGGAGGACAGGTTGGAAGCGGGTGCAGCTGGACAGGCCCTCGGGAGCCCGCGGCCCGCGGTTACCGAAGTAGCCCCGCCCACTCCCACCCCCAGCCTGCAGCCTCTACAAGCCCCGCCCACAGCCCGCCCCGGCTCCCAGGAATCTCAGGGCTGCCTGGGCGGTGGCTTCACCCTCTTTCCGCGTCACCATTTTTAAAACACGGGATTCTTTCAGCGCTGGCCAGAGGCCCAGTGACATCAGCAGTTTGGCATGTGGGCTCTGCCGCCCAGGGGCAGGGCGCTGCTTCTCCACCCTGTCCTGCTGGGCCCTTCCCCCCAGCTCGGGTCTGGCCCTGCGGGCCCCCTTGGGTCCTCCTGTGCCCCCAGTCTGCGCTCATCCATCCCTCTCATCAGCCCTCAGCTCCCCTGCTCCCCTAGACTAGCCCAGAGTGCTCCCGCGCGCCTGCGTCCTTGCCACCGGGCCCTTCACACACCTTGTTCAGGACATCCTTCTGAGAGCCCAGGTAGAGGTGAGGCAGGATGCGGGTCAGGCCCACGCTGGGCACAGGCAGGCAGGGCTGGGAGAGGCTCACGGGCAGCAGGGCAGCGGGCTTGCCCTCGCAGAGGCCGGGGAAGCAGGAGGAGAAGGTGGCGAAGCCCCCTGCAGGAGGACCAAATAAAAGAGACTGTTGGGCAGGCATCGGGGGCTGGAGGGAGTCCGGGGCACAGACCGCTGCGGGGTCGCAGCCACGCCCAGCTCAGCCTGCTATGGCTGACCCTACGATCTGAGCACCCGGGCTCGGCACCCAGGGCTGGAGGGCCATCACAGCGCATGGTGGCTCCCGCGCTGGCGCTGAGCACTGTGTCCGCAGCCTGCCCCTACGCCCACATTCCTCCTCTAGCAGGACGCTGTTGTGATGCCCATAAAACGAGGGGTCGAGGTGGCGGTCAACAGGCAGCACTACAGGCCCTGGCAGGGGTGGGCTCCGTGGTGGCGCTGGGGGCCTTCTCTGGAGGGTGTGTGTCACACAACCCCTCCGTCATCCGTGTGGGGCGACCCAGGCCAAGCCGGGGTTTCCCTCTCCCCCTGGGCTGATGCAATGCCTTCCTGCCTCCATCTGGCTAGGATCCCCAGGCCTGGTGTGGGTGCCAGGACCCGGAGGCAAGAGCTTCTGAAGGGGCCCCCCTCCTCCCGGGCATGACATCACCTGCTGGGATTGGCACAGCCCGTGGGGGCCTCTGTGCTCCAAGGGTGGCTCCACTCCACCAGCAGAGCCGGAGGAACCAGGCACCTGGGGCACTGGGAGCATGAGGGGCAGGCGGTGGGCACGTGGGCTCCCACTGTCCCTGCACAGCACATCTGAGTCCTGGGCCCCGGGTTGGAGGAGGGAGGCCCCCCCGCTGGCGGAGATGGCCTGAGCTGGGTTCTTCCCCGGTGTACCTGTGACTCAGTGAGCACCCGAAGGCAGGGCTGTTCCCTGTCCTGCCTGCCACATAATGGGAATAAACTCACTCCCACCCAGCCTGGGCGGGTGACCACTGAGTTGGACCAGCAAATGGGCACTGCCCAGTGGCTGCCAGCTCTTGGGAGAATGAGGAAGGCCTGCCTGGTGGGCCTCTGGAGCTGACCACACTTCTGGGGGCACAAGCCCTGTGGCACCTTTGTGGCTCCCTGCCCAGCAGCTGCCATTTCCAGCCCTAGTGGACCAGCCCATCTCATGCAACAGGGGGGCCAAGGCCTACCCTACCCCACCAGAGAAGGCAGGAGAGTGGGGTGGGGTCTGGTGCCCAGGAGCAGCTGGTGCCAGAGACCTGCTGACTCCTGAGGTTGGAGATGCCGGGGCACCCCACCTGCACCCTGGCCCAGCTCCATGGCCAGTGCCTGTTGACCCCTAACCAGAATGCTCCCTGAGCCCCCAGTGAAGGTTTGACTCTGGGCAGGATACCGGGCCATGGAGATGGGGACCTCCAGGAGGGGGAGGAGAGGCTCCAGCCTTTGAGGAGAAGCTGTCCTTTCCCTGGGAAATGACTATTGACACTGTGGTTCACAGGTTCCAAGGACAGGAGGCCAAGCTGGAGCCTGGAGTTGGCTCCTGCTCACCATCCGGAGCCAGGGACCCTCCCTGTTCAGACCAGCATGGCCAAAGTGGAGGGCTGGCAGCAGGAGCCCCTCCCCAAAAGGGAAGTCTATGCACAGGTGCAGAGACCTGCCAGCCTTTGCAGCAGTTTCTCAAAAAAGCCCCCCAGGATCCTCCTGGGTACAGCCAACCAGTGTGGGGAGCCCCCTACCAACCCCCATAGATGCCAGGTGTGGCTGGAAACCAGGGCTGCCACAGGCTCTAGGGATGGCTGCTGAGGAGCGAAGCTGTCGCAGCAGACCTGGACTGTGCAGGTCCCAGCACTCCCAGACAGCGGACGACGCCCTGAGGTCCTAGGCATCCCTCCATTCAGAAGCAGCCCCCTCCCCAACTAAGCCTGCTCCCTCTGCTGCTTGGAGAGTGGGGGGGGGGGGGTGTTCAGTGGCTGGCCTGCCCTCACAATGAGATCCCGGATTCCTCGCGCAAAAGCGCGCGCCCGGACGCGCGCCCAGCCGCCGCCCCACCGGCGGCTTCTGCCACCGCAGGCTCCAGCCCTAAAGATATCCCCACCCATCTCTCCCTGGCGGTTTCCACCCACCCTCGTTGCTGAGGCTGTTCCCGCTGCGGCCCCCAGCCCGGGTCGGAGGGCGATGCGAGCGGGGCCGAGCCACCGGAGCGTACAGGTCCGGCAGCAGAGGCGGCGGCATCCCTGCATTCCGCAGTGCCGTGCGCGAGCAAACGCCGGCTCTGGGCTGCAGCCGCTTAAAGGGCCAGGCTCCCCTTCCCATTCCTGCCCGCACTGGATGCCACAGCCTAGCGGCTAGGTTGGGAGAGGGAGGGGGATAGGGGTCACAGCCGCCGGTTCTCGCACCCTAGGGCCCCTGACCCCACTGCCCTCTCCCGCTTTCACCCACCTCCTTGTCATGGGTGGGGGTGGGGCCCTCTCCCTTCCAGCAGGGTGGTCCTCATCTTGGGACTCCTCAGAGCCCTTCACCTATTCCCCCAGGGGTCAGCCTGCAACTTCTAGCTCCTCCCTCTGTGCTGGGTTCCCTGGCTTCCCCCTTCTGGGTGCGCAGCACCCACCTCCCTGCCAGGCTTGGCCTTCCCATTCTCACTGCTCAAGGGTCAGCTTCCCTGGGTGGGGTGGGAGCTGTGAGCAAGGCCAGGGGGCTGTCCCTAGGCCTGGGCCCTGACTTGGTGTCCCTGGGAGCCGCCCTCATACCCTGAGCGGCAGGACTCCCTCCTGGCTGGGCTCTGGGAGAAACAAAGGCACACACCCTCACTTTGCAGGGTTGGGTGGTGAGAGGGGGAAGAGAGAGCCAGGTGGGACCCAGGTGTGCCCACCTGATGCACCCTTGCCTAGGCCTGCCTCTCCAAGGGCTGGGTGAGGGCCCCCCACCCTGGGTAGACAGACCCCTTGAGGCTCTGGGCTTTTCCCGGCAGCCTGAAGATGGGGAAGGTGAAGCTCTGGGACCCTCTTCTCAGACTCCCACCGGGGCCTGGCGGTTCCCTCCCCTGCTAGGGTGGGTGTGCTGGGCCCTGGGAGAACATCCAGGACACCTGTGAAAGCCCAGACTGCTGTCCTCATTCCTCCACTCCCTGATGAACCAGGGGTGGGGGTGCATTCAGGGTCTGCTCTTCTTTGACTGGCCCCTCAGGGACATATGTCCTGCACACTGCCCGGGTGAGCTCGGGAGCAGCCCAGGTGGGACCCACAGGCCCGTGGCTGCTGGCCGCCAGCGTCCCAGCACCACCTATGGACGCTGACCCCTCCGATCACACAGGCCCAGAGAGCCCTGGGCCATGCCAGACACACATGTGGAGGGTAGCACGCATGCCTGTGCCCCCCGCTGGCTTGCCATGCTAGGCTCTCCTCCTCCATGCCCGGCACCTCCTCCAAGGGGTCAGCCTGGAGCAGCGTGGCTACAGAGGGGTTGGCAGGCTGTGGGGCCACTGGAGCTGGTATGTGAATGGAGGGGGGCACTTTCCAGCCTCCAGGTTGGCCTGGCTACTCTGGGGAACAGGAAGCCCTGTGGGGACCCCTGAGGGTCTCCAGGCCGGGGTCAAGAGCATCCTGGCTGGGAGGGAGCCCTGGGGGCCTCCCCATGTGGGGACCATCTTGGGCCAGACCGGGGTTTCCAGACGATGGGGCCTGTGCCTTCTCCTTGGGACAGCTGGTAGGGGACAGTCCCCAGCAGAGCTACATCTTTGCCTGGATGTCTTCCCCACCCCCACCACAGAGGTATCATGGGTTTCCTTCCATTCACCTCTGCACCTGCTAGTGGGGGGAGTCCTGAAGCATAGGGGTCCAGGGGAGGGGATGGTGGAGCCCTGAGAACTCCAGAGCTACCGAAGTCCCCCACCACCCCAATGGACGCTTAGAAAAAATGGGGTGGACCCAGAACCCTGACTCCCAGGGTACCTGACTCCCAGCCGAGCTGACAGTGGGGGAGAGAGGCAGAGAGGAGAGGCGTCCTGCACCCCTCCAGCCACCGGGCTCACCTGTGAGGATGGCCACGCTGTCAAAGCAGCCGTCCAGCTTGCTGAGCAGGATGGAGAGGAAGCTGTCTGCAGCCAGCACACTGGCGTCCCGCGTGCTCTGGTCGTAGACTACCACGTCCTGCGGCGGCTCCTCGGCCTCGACCTGGGGGCCAGGAGGGCAGAAGTCAAGGCACCACCAGGCAGGGGCTCAGGGGATGTGGGGAGGGCAGACACCCATATGCCCATCCTACACCCGGTCAGGTGTAGTGCCCATGGGCTTACAGGCTGGCCCATCAGTGCAGGCTGAGACCTGGGGTGCACGGGGTGGGCACAGGGGGCAGTGATGCCCGATGCAGCCTCTCTTCACATGCACTCACAGGACAGAAGGGAACGAACACTTAGGGCCTCCACTGTGGGCCAGGCCCATGTGGAAGAGACACAGGTGAATGTGACAGGTCCCCAGTGGGCCCATGCGAGGCCCACGAAGACAGGATCGCACAGCCAGGGCCTGAGCTGGCTCCCATGTGGGCCAAGCACATTTCCAGGATTTGAAGGCAGGGTACCTTTGGGCCTGGTTCTCCTCTCCCCACACCCCCAGCCAGTCAGCTATGTGGAAACTGAGGGCCACAGCAAGCGCCCCCCAACTCCAAGAGGCAGCAGCTGGAGGCTGGGGTTCCACCTGCCCTCCTCCCCCTCCGAATGCCCAGCCCAGGCCAGATGTTCAGCAGCTCTTGCTCAAAGAGCAGCTGATGCCCCCACCCCCCAGGCACACTCATCCCTTAAGCCAGTTGAGCCCCCAACCCGGCCGGATGATGTCACCAATAGCCAATGGGATCGAGTTCCGGCAGGGAGTCCTTGCTGGGGGTGATTGATGACCGGATTCCCTCCCTGAGGCTGCGAGGAGGGGTCTGTCCGGTGTGGGGGGCTCCTGACAGCCGGCTGTCTCACCTGGGTCCTCTCACAGCCAGCTCTGCCCTCTGTGCTCTGAGACCCTGCCACGGCCCCCAATGCCTCTGCCTTCCCAGGTCACTGGCCCAGCCATCCCTCCCTGGCTAGACTTGCTACTGCTGGGAAGAGACAAAATTGTCCACTGCAGGTGACCGTGACATTTGTGTGGAGAGTGTGCCTGACCCTGCCGCCTGGGCCCAGCACACCCTGTGCCTGGCGCTTGGTTCCGTCTCGCTCAGCCACTCAGCACCCTCTCCGGGCCCCCGGACAAGGCTTTGTCTGGACAGTTCCGTGGTCGGGGGTGGGGGGCCCCCTGAGCAAGGACCCAGATGGGCCAGAAGGCTCTGGGAGGGCGGGTGGCGGGGGATGGGTGTCAGGGAGGCCCTCTCTGGGGCAGGTGGGGCCCACCCAACTATGGCGGGCGGTGTGGGCTCGCTTGACGTTCTGACCCTGAGGAGCCCAGTCCGGGTTCAAGGGCAGAGGAGGGGAGGCTGTCTAAGCCAGGGGTCCCTGAACACTGGGGTGAGGAGCTCAGCCCTGGACCCTGGGGCCAATGGGAGCCTGGCAGGGAGGGGCACCATGAGCACGGGCGGGGCGCTGGGTGCTGGGCAGGTGCGGGTACCTGGCTGCGCACGGCAGGCTGGATGAGCTCGGCGATGGTCACCTTGCCCTGCTGCAGCCGCCGCCTCACCAGCTTGGAGCCGCAGATGTTGACGGAGCTGAGCACGTGCCAGCGGCTGTACTCCACGAAGGAGCGGCTGTCGATGACCAGGGGGCCCCCGGGCCCGCCCCGCAACAGGCTGGCCAACTTCTTGGCATCCATCACCTTCCTGGGGAGTCGGTCCCCGGCCATGGTGGGCAGTGGGGAGGGGGTGCCCCCTGAAGTGAGCGGGGGCTGCTGCGATGGCCCGGGTGTGGCCTAGAATGCGGGGTGACCGGGCATGGCGCCAGCCCTGTGGGGAGAGGCAGCCGGTCAGCACAGGTTTCAGAAGGGCCCGTGTGCAGCCCCGGGACACAGACCGCCTGGTCCCAACTCATGCCCATGGTCCCCTCCCCCCTTGGGGTGCATCTGTGCCCCTCGGGCTCTTCTGTGAGAGAGCAGTGGAACCTGTGACACTTGGAGCCAGAATGTTCTGGGAACTCGCCAGGGGTCCCGCCAGCCCGCAGCCTCCAGAGACCATGCTGGCCTCAGCAGGACAGCACAGGGAAAGTGTGGGATCAGAGGGAAGGGGCTCCGGGCTTGGGCTGGGCTACAGAGGCGCAGGACAAGCCCTGAGCATCCTGCCCCTGCAGCTTCTGTCAACCCCTTCCCTCTCTGGCCCCCACTCCTTCCCAGCCTCTGGGACCCCTCGCTGCCCAGCCCCCTCCGTGGCACACCCTCCCCCTCTGATCCCAGATAGCCTGGGCGGGCGCTCTGTAAGCTGATAATCTGGGTGGGCACATAGGTCTGTCTGTCGGAGCTGCCTCCACAGGCTGATGGGCTCCGGGGAGCGGGCGGCCCCAGCAGGCACTGAAGAGGGCTCAGTGGTGTGGAGGCCCCTCTGCTGTCAAGGTTCTCCAGCTCTGTAGGCCATGGCCTGGAGCGGGCTGCTCGCTGGCCACACAGAGGGTCTGGAGTCGGTGCCCTCCCACACGGTGCGTGCCACGCCCACAGAAGTGGGTGGTGCCAGCAGGCTGCTCCAGGCACAGTGGGGGCCTGGGGTCCAGAATGGGGGGTGGGGAGCAACCAAGGACACAGGTCAGTATGATGACCTTCGGAGGTGCTGGGACCCTCAGTGTGGTCTCCAAAGGCCCTGGGGCTGAGGGGTGCACAGATAAGGGGGAAGTTAAGGGCACTGCCGAGCCCTGGGTGGAAGCCCCCTCCTGGGGGGTCCATGCCAAGCCTCTGACACCCCTGCCTCACCTGCCAGGCCCCACCTGGCCTGTCTCCACTTAGAACCAGCCTTTCTCTGGGCCCACTGAACCTTCACGGGTGCCCTGGAGGTATGCTGTATCGGGGTGATGAATGTACTTTAAAGATAGGTAAACTGAGGCTTAGGGAAGGGGTGGGACCAACCCAAGGTAACACCAAGGAGATTGGACAGAACCCCAGGCCTCATTCCATCAGTTCTTCCCTCTGCCACACTCCCACCCGGCTTGGGGGTGACAGGCGGCTGGGAGACAGGTGTCCCCTGGGGCCCATGGAGAAGGGACCCCTTCAGCAAGCCCCCAGCCTGCAGCATTGGGGTGAGAGGCCCTGAGAACACTGGTCAGACTTCAGATGGTGGTGACAGATGACACTGGAAGCAACAGTGGCAGCAGCCACTATTTGGGGACCACCCCTCGGGTGAGCCCCCAGGCTGGCAGCAGTGACACCGGAGTCCACACAGAGGCAGGCGCAAGACAGGTGTGGGCAGAGTCCACCTGCAGTGGCAGCAAAGGCTGACCACCCAGCTGCTGCCCAGGGAAGTGCCTGGGATGGCCCTGGTCAGTGGGCGGGGTGTGGGGGCCCACCCACAGACACCTGCTTCCCAGGCTCCTCCGCTGTGGGGTACAGCTGGGGCTGTTGCCCATCCTGAGGGGGTCCTGCCTGCTGCAGGGTCCCGATTTGATTCTTTTGCGGGCAGTTTTGGACAGCTGTAACTTGAACCTCCTCATGCTGTCAGGGCCACAGCCCCCGGGTCCCCTCCCACATGCCTCTCCTGCCTGTCTGGGCAGAGCCTCGTGCCCTTGGCCATGGAACTGAGAGTCTAGCTCAGAGGCTCAGGACCCTGAGCAGGACACCGTGGGGGAGGGTGGTCCTCCCTCCACATGCCCCTTAGGCAGCAGGGAGCAGTTGCCTACCACCCAACCCAGCCGCCATGGGCCTCAGCACAAGGAGGAGGAAAGGGGCTGGGAGGGCCTGTATGTCCCTGTATGTCCCAGGGTGTGGAGGTGTCCATGCCGCAGATGGGAACACAGTTAGCAGGAGAACAGGGTGGAGGGGGAGGCTGAGGCAAGAGAGGAGGGTAGCCGGGGCTGGAAGGGGTGTGGGCAGCCTGCCCCGGCTGGTACTTGGTGCTCCCCCCCAACCTGCCGCCTCCCCAGGATCCTCCAGTGTGGCCCTATTAACCACTACAGTATTGTTATTTGCAGCCAAGGGGGACTCATTAGCCAGTTAGCACCTCCGTTGTTGCCATGGCAACAGCAGAGGTGCCAGGCAACCGCTATTCCTGCAGCAGCAGCAGCAGCAGCCGCCGCTGAGCGAAGCTGGCACTGTGCAGCGCAGGTCCCCTTTGGCATACATAACCCCTCTTCCGTCTCTGCAGGTGCCCAGTCGCTGGGGCCTGAGACCACCCCCGCCAGGCCCCATGCGGCCCCTCTCCTTTCTGCTCTGCTTGGTCCTTACCCTCCTCAGGGTCGGGCACCCACCCTGCAGACTCCCACCCTTCGGAGGACTTCTCTGAACAGCCAAGCTCTGGCCCAAGCCCCTCTTGCACTGAGCTGTCCTCCTGGGAGCGCACTGCCACCCACAGAGCCTCCTTGGATCTAAAGAATACCTCTCCCCTCTCCCAAGTGGGTGCTGCAGACCAGGACCCAGGGCTGGGCACAAAGTGGGGGTCAGGGGCGGAGAAGGTAAGGGCAGCCCCAAGCAGACGGGGCAAATGGGCACAGAGGCCATAGGCTCTACAAGGTCATGGGCCTCCCCAATTTCAAGGACGCACCCCAGGCTCAGACCAGACCCTACTTCTGGGAGCTACTGCGGGGAGCAGCAGTCACCTCATGTCCCAGAGCCTGGATGTGGGGCGGCGGGGGCTGGGGGCAAATGAGGGCAGCACAGCCCCTGCACCAGCATCAAGGCCCTTCCCCATCTAGAGGCAGCAGAGCCCTCCCCGTCCCAGCTGGGTGCTGCCCGTGTCGTTGCAGCGCACACGCCGCTGAGCCTGCTGGGACATGCCTCTGTGCACACTGACTGCACACGGGCCTGTGCTCACCCCTGTCCCACAACCCCCCTCATTCTGCCTCTGCCATGTGCAGTCACTCACAAATGTGTGTGCACACACCTGTGGTCACTGGTCGCATGCGCCCTCACCCTCTGCACGCTGACACCAAATCCCAGGACACCCCACCCCCGGGGCCCACTCCTCGGCCTCATACCCTAAGCTCCCAGGGCCTGCCTCCCCACAGCACATCACATCCCTGAGCGCACGTGTGACCAGGGAACTCCTAACCGACGGCACCCTCAGTGGGGCACTGCCGCTTGGCGTCGGGTGCCAGGGAGCTCACTGCCCCCTGAGGTGGCCGGCCAGGCCTGGGAGGATGGGGACTGTGGCTCTTACTCAGGAGTGGTGCCTGGCACGCGCCAGCGGCCTCTCAGGAACAGTGGGCAGCAGAGCGGCAGCTCGCGAGCGCCCGGGGCAGCAGCGGCTGAATGGAGCCTCCAGAGCTGGGGCCCGAGGGCTCACACTGGGTGAGTTCACAGTGCCCTTCCCTATGCTGTCAGGGACCCCAAAAGCTCACACCGCTGCTCCCCACTTAGCTCCTGGGGTGAGCAGCACAGGCCCCAAGCTGGGCCTCACTCCCCCGCCCAGCCAGGGGAGGCTCTGGCCTCGGCAGACAGTGGGTAGGGGCCTCTCGCCCTTGGTTCCCAGGGGTCCAGGTTGAACCTGGGGTGGGAGGGGGCTTGGCATGTGGGCGCTTGACAGGGCAGGTGCAGGATGCTACTACATCTGGGTCTCCCCCATTCCCACTGGGCTTGTCCCAGCTTCACTCATCTGCGGGACCTGTCCCCATGTCACACACCGGGCCAGCCCAGGTTCTGCTGGTCACTGTCCACCCTGTTTCACACGTGGACCAGCTGCCCAGGCAGAGCTGCCCAGGAGAGGTGGCCTCAGCTCACGAAGGGCCCTCTCAGCCTGCGTCGGGATTGGCCCCTCCTCTTCATCCCAGTGGAGTTACGTGCACAACTCAGAGACATAACGACGGGGACACCCTCAGGCTTCCCTTGGCCAAAGCTCACGGCCCCTGGAGCCCTCATGCAGCTGAAACCTCTGGCCCCAGAGCAGCCAGGGCTGAGACGGGAGATGATGCGGGGAAGGGTCCCGGAGCACAGGATGCTTTCCAGCATCTTCTGGGAGGCAGCCTCTGGGGCCCAGGAACCTCCCAAGGGCTGAGGGCAGGAGGGAACTAGAGCCTGCTACCACCTCTCCCAGCCCTGGCTGACTGCGGCGGACCTCAGGGTGCGGCCCCGTGTCCTTGGTGGGTGTGATGCGGGAGACATCTGTCCTCCCCAGCAGGGTGGGGGCGCTGGGTGCTACTCAGTGTCCAGCGCTGCCCTCCTGGCAAGAAGACCTGGGGCCAGGAAGCACTGCTCCCGCGGCTTGCAGCCCACCCCCACAAGTGCACGAGAACACAGCCTGCGCCACTCTCCTCCAGCCTCTAGCTCCTCTCACCACGCCGCTGCAGCTCCAGGGCCTCAACTCCCCCCAGCAGAAGCCAGAAGGCAAATTCTCCCGGAACGTGAAGACCTGGTGTGGGCTGGGCCCCTGGTGTCCCTTCCTCTCCAGGCCGCACTATGACATACCCTCCCCGCCAGGTGGGGAGACAGGCGGAAGGAGGCTGGCTGCACCCAGCCTGGCAGTGCCAGCCCCTCCCCCAGCACTCGGGCTGCCTCTGCTGCAGCCGGGCCGAGCAAGGTCTTTATTCCGCAGAGCCCGCCGAGCACCCCAAGGTGGGGGTGCCTGTGGCGGCCTGGGCACACAGGGGAGGTGGATCTGCAGCGCCCCAACCCCAGGTGGAATTAGCCCTTTCCGGAGCCTCCGGAAGGCCAAAGGCCCTCCGGCCCTACGGCCAAAGCCTCCGCATCCCCGGCGAGCGCGCGGCGTGGAAGACCTTCTGCAATTCTGGGCCCCAACGTGGGCGGGGGGGGGGCGTCCGAGGGGTGATGGGGCATCATGGCCTCGCTCGGTGGTCGTGACAGATCCCCGCTGGATCTCAAATGGCCTTCCTGGGTCCTTAATTCATAACCCCTCCCCCCACCAAGATAAGCGATCTCTGGGAGAAAAGCGGCTTATCGGTGGCAGGGCGTGGGATGAGCCGGGGTCCTCCAGGCGCTGCGAGAAGCGGGTCAAGGTCTTCCCTGTCTAGTCCACAGTACCCCTGCGAGCTCGGCTCGGGGCCGCTACCACGCCGGGACCGTTCACCTCCCAGCCGCCTCCTCCTCCCGGGCGCCGGGCGGGCGCAGACCCCAGCGCTCCCGACGTGGTGCGCGCCCCCCCTCGCCCCGGGCCGGGCCGGGCTCCCGGCTCCGTGCCGGTGAACCTCCTCTCCGCCAGCGCCCCCCGCCCGGCGGCCTCGCTCACCTCGCTCACCTCGCTCACGCTCGCCTCCGGGGCGCACCGGGGCACCGCGCCGCGCTCAGCGCGCCGGTTCGGCTGCGCCGCCCATGGGTCCGGCGGGGGCCCGCGCAGCCAGGGTAGGGGCCGGGGGAGCGTGCGGGCCGCGTCGCCGTCGCCGCCGTCGTCGCCGCGGCCGACGCGGGGAGCGCTCGTTCGGGCCGGGGCGCGCGCACTTCGGGCGAGCACGCGCACTCGCGGCGCGCATCCCACCCCGCGGCTCCGCGGGCGCGGCCGGTGCTGCTCCGGCTCCGGCTCCGCTCGGGCTCCGGCGTCCGGGCTGGGGGCGCGGAGCCGGCTCCGCCGCGAGTGACAGGCCCCGGGCGGAGGGCGGGGCCGCCGGCGGGGATGAGGTCATGCCGAGCGAAAAAAGCCCCTGACGTCACCTGCAGCCAATCAGCGTGCGCAGCTCGGGGGCAGGTGACGTCAGTCGGAGCCCGGCTTTGGGTGCAGATGAGACGCAGCGGCCACAGGGGGCGGGGGCCGGGCTCGCCACTGCCGCCCTCCGCCCTCTGCCCTAGCCCGGCACCCGGGCACTGGCTTTTAAAGGGGCCGCGCGGTGTCCGGATGCGAGGCCTAGGCCCCCACCTCCAGGAAGCCTTCCCAGCCCCGTCACGAGGAACTGAAGCCTCACCGCACATAGACTCGCGGAGAGTCCGGCTGACCGGGTCCGGCGCGGATATCCTCTCCCCGCCGGACGGGCCGCAGCTGGCGCCGGACCCCCGCCTCCCGCGCCGCCTCCCGCGCCGCCCCCCGCCCCCCGCAGCCTTTGTTCGTGCGGGGCCTGCCTTCGGGAGAGCCTTCTCTTGCCCCGGGGCCCGGCCCGGGAGTGCGCACCGTGAGCCCGGCCCTGCGGAGCGCTCTCTCTGCAGCGTCTGCGCTCACCCCTCTCCACGACTCCCGGAGGTGGGAACCCCGGCCTCCAGTTCGCCTGGGAGCAGATTGGAAGTTCAGAGGCGAGATGATTTGCCTCGGCCACACATCTCCTGAACTCGTGTGTGTGTGGGGGGGCAATACAGCGCTGTTCCCCCAGTCCCACGATGACCTCCAGCCCTTTTCGCTTCCAGTGAAAAACCGCCCCTAAACAGGGCTCACCGGGGCCCACCCGGACAGTGTGCGCCCTCGTCCCCCTCGTCCCCCCACCACGTCTGTGTTTCCAATAAAGACTGGGATGGCCTGCCCGGGGAGGGCCCGCCCCCAGCCGGTCACTGTGGGAACACTACCAGCCTACTGCTTGGACGCTGGGCGTCCCGAGTAGGAACAAACATAGGTAATTACACCTTGGGCAAGTGTTGGGCTGGAAACAAAAGGGGGCCAGCGACACACTAGAGCAGGTGGGTGTCCCGGAGGCCACCCCAGGAGGTGACCTGCAAACAGTGGCTGGCGGCAGAGGCGGCCTGTGGTGCAGCAGGCACCACCTCGGGCAGGAGAGGACCTTGTCCCTTTTCCAGGAGGAGGCTGAGGTGCTGGAGACAGAGTGGATAAGGGGCAGCACATCTATTGATTCCTCCGATATTTAGGAGTGCCCTCTCAGGTCCAGGCCCCAGGGCCACCCGCTGGGACTTCTTTCTGAGAACCAAGAGCCCTGCCCAGGAGCTGACAAGCCCTGGGGGCCTGCAAGGTAATTATTTTAGGGGGAGGTGTGACTAGACAGCTCCCAACATTTCCAACTCCTCCCCTGGGGCTGCCGAACAAGAGGGTGGGTCATCTCTTCTCCAGCCCGGAGCTCCAGCCAGCACAGGTTTCCTGGAGCCACCCGGGCCCCGAGAGGGCTTCAGCCCCAGGATGCGCAGCCCCTTCCCATGGAGAGAGGGAGCTGGGGGTGGCCTTCAGCCATTGCTGGTTGAAAGGAGGGTCACAAAAAATGAAGCAGGTAAGACTGTCCTGTCCTCTCAGGGCCAGGGTGGGCACCCAGGACCCCAGAACTCTGAGTGGGAAGAGGAGAGGGCGGTGGGCAGTGGGTGCGTGCTGGCTAGGGATTAGGAGGACCCTCCCTTTCCCACTCCCACACTCAGTTCTCCCAACCAGACTGTGCTGTCTCAGCCCAGCACACAGTAGGAGTCTAATGAGTGCGTGGGGCCTGCTCCCTCGCTGGCCTGAGGAGCATCCAGGTGGCTGTGTGTGGGGGTGAGTGTGTGTGGAGTGGCTGGCTGAGAGCCAGCTCTCAGGGGAAGATAATGTCTTGGGGGCTGGGGGACAAAGCCCTGAGAGCCCCAGGCTACTTAGCTCAAGGTTCCCTCCTTCCTAGAGCCAGGCCAGGCCACAGAGCAGGGAGGACCCCGCCAGCAAGAGAGGTCCTGGGCAGGGGTGGACACTGAACTCAGCGAGGGGGATGCCCAGCAAGGATGCAGGGCCAGGTCAGCGATGGGGGCGGAGGGGGGGCGGTGCGGTGGAGCCGGCCTGCGCTG
>PVKM010037219.1:0-14518 GCA_004027735.1 Carollia perspicillata | reverse complement strand
ATGAACTTTTGTAAAAAATAAAGAAAATAAGTCCATTTATTATAGCACCAAAACAAAAAACCTTAGGAATAAATTAAATCAAGGAACTATAAGATAAAAACTATAAGACTTTGATGAAAGAAATTAAAGAAGACACAAATAAATGAAAATATATCCCATTTAATGGATCAGAAGCATTAATACTATTAAAATGTCCACATACCAAAAGTGATCTACACATTCAATGCAATCCTATCAAAATTCTAACAGTGGTTTTCACAGAAATAGAAAAAACAATCCTAAAAAGCATATGGAACTACAAAAGACCCCAAATAGGCAAAGCAAGCCTTAGAAAGGACAAAGTCAAAGGCATCACACTTCCTGATTTCAAACAAAGCTATAGTAATCAAAACAGTAAGTTACTGGCATAAAAACTGACAAGTAGATCAATAGAACAGAACTAAGATCCTAGAAATAAACCGTTGCATATAGAGTCAACTAATACCTGGCAAGGGAGCAAAAAAAAAATACGGTGGGGAAAGTCCAATCTCATCAATAATTGGTGCTGGGAAAACTGATTATTCACATGCAAAAGAGTGAAACTGGATTCCCATCTTATACCACTCGTGAACATTAACTGTAAGACTTTAAAGCATAAAATTTCTAGAATAAAAAAATGGGAAAAATATTCCTGGATATTGGTGTTGCAGATGGTTTTTCCGATGGTTTTTCCAAGAGCACAGCAACAGAAATAAAAATCATCAAGTGGGTACACATCAAAATAAAAAGCTTCTGTACAGAAAAGGAAATAACCAACAAAGCGAAAAGGCAACCTGCAGGATGGGACAAAACTTTATCAACCACGTATCTGATCAGGGCTTAATATCCAAAATGTATACGAAACTCAAACAACTTAGTAGTAAAAAAGAGTTGATTATGAACTAAATTAAATTTTAAAATGGGCAGAGAACTTGAGTAGACATTTTTCCAAAGAAGACACACACATGGCCAACCTGTATGTGAAAAGATGCTCAACGTCACAAATCATCAGGGAAACACAAAACAAAACCACAATGAGACATCACCTCACACCTGTTAGACTGGTTGCTATCGAAACAGAGTGGAAGATCCTCAGAAGTTTAGACATAGAACTACCATATGACCCAGCAACCCCACCCTAGGTATACAGTAGTCGCTCCTTATCCGTGATTTCACTTTCCACAGTTTTGTTTACCCACGGTCTACCAAAGTCTAAAAATACTAAATAGAAAACTCCAGAAATAAACAATTCCTAAATTGTAATTGCATGTTGTTCCGAGTAGTGATGAAACCTCACACCATCCTGCTACATCCCAGTCTGGACATGAATCACCCCTGTGCCTGGTATATTCATCCTGCCGGTTAGTTGCCTAACAGCCCTAAGAGTGTTTATGCTGGCAATATGCCAGAGAGGAGCTGTAAAGCCCTTCCCTTTACCTAAGTGGAAAGGTGTGTATCGCTAAGAAAAAAACAGTACATATGGTCTGGTATTATCTGGGTTTTCAGGCATCTGCTGGGGGCTTAGAAGATATCTCCAGCAGTTAAAGGGAGACTACTGTATATCTAAAGGAAATAAAATTACTATCTTGAAGAGAAATCTGCACTCTGTTTATCGTGGCATTATTCACAATGGATATCTATCAGCAGATATACACATACACATCCATATGCAGTCACATATTATTCAGCCACGAGAAGGAAGGACATCCTGCCATTTGTGATAACATGGATGAACCCTGAGGGCATGACGCGAAGTAAAATGAGTCATACACAGAAAGACAAATACCATGTACTGTCACGTATCTGTGGAATCCAAAAACACCGAACTTGTAAAAACAAAGAGCAAAGTGGGGTTGTCGGGGCCAGGGGGTTGTGGTGAGGTAGAGGTGTTGGTCACAGGACATCAGTTTCCAGTGGTAAGATGAGTAAGTCCTGGGATCTCCCGGTGGAGCGCCGAGACTGAGCTAACGCACTGGGCTGTGTACTTGAAGGTCGCTGTGGCGGCCGAGCATCGATGCTCTCACAACCACAACCGAATGGTGATTACGTGAGGTGGTGGATGCAGTAGTTAACTTATTGTGGGAAAGGTTTGACAATATACATGTGTATCACATCTTCACATCATACACTTTGACTTACACAATGTTATATGGCAATTATATCTCAGTAAAGCTAGGAAAACTTCAAAAACCTGATGTGTAAAAACATTCAAGTCACTGCTCTTCTGTTCAGTCTTGTAGAATGAATATGAATTAAAGAAATGTTTAATTCTTTTAAATGAATCAAGAAAAAATTAAATGGCATTAACTCCTCCCTCCCCACCCCCACCCCCATTGCTTTCAGTGTGAAGTTTTGGCTTAGATGTCTTTTGGTCTTTGCTCTTCACAGTATGCTATGAGGTACCTTTCCTGGCATTATTCTTCAACGTATTTAAAATTACTTTTCGTAGACTGCTTGGAGACTGGTCTGTTTAAATACAGCAATTGAAGAAGCAGGGCCTCCCCAACAGAGGACATGTGGCTTTTAACTGGAGACAGGAAGACTTTAAAACTTCCCCACTTTAGCCACTCAAAACTTAGAATCTGCCTTATAATGGCATTACATGAGATGCATTCACTAAATTAACATCTGGGTATGGTTATCAATTTGTTTTCATCTGCAATATTTATTTTTAAAGTTTGGCCCATGCTTCCCATTTATTTTTCAGAAGGTATACACAATTCCAAATACTCAAAGCAACCCGTGGCAGGCATCAACCTGGCTCAATTCTTGGAAAGGACCTACAACAGAAAAACCTTTATGAGCTAAGTCACTCCCGAATAATTAGGGCAAATTGCAGTGGGGAAGGCAATCTGCTTGATACTAATTACTTAGCCAGGTTGTTCTTTATGCAAACCACAAAGGTAAACTTTAATCCAGTTCCAGGATTTCTCAGAGTTTCTGTGTAATGCAGCCGGACTAACGAGCCATGATTTATGCGAGGGTTGCAGCCACAGTGACTCTTGTTTTCGGCCAGTAAGAAACCAATGCTCATGGGAATGAGCAGCCATTCTCAAAGTATATTCCACAGAAAGTTAATAGGAAATTAATGTGGAAAAATAACTTTAAACAGAGGTCTTACTGGCAAATAGGTTTGACAAATGTCAGGCAAAATCTAAAAGTGAGTCTCCCTACTAACGACATTTAGCGTGGTCAATGGCCTATTGTGTATTGTTCCTCTCCGAGCTTATTTGAAGATAGCCTTTTAAAACTATGTGGGTGTTTGTGTTAGCAGAGTATCTCACCCTCATCTTCTCCTTGCAGTGCATCCTCACGTTTCAGGCCTGGTCACTCTAACACTCAGCATTTTCATTTTCAAAACAGAGTAACACTGAATCATGAGGTTAACGTGAGGAAGTCAAAGTTTATTTACATATATAACTGCCTTGTAAGTGATAAAGTCTACAAATGGCCATGTTTTAGGCACGGGCACAGTTCCAGTGGTAATGATTAATGCACATGTCTCGTCACACCTTCTGCTCTGCAGGCACACCTGGGAGATATTACAGGTTCAGTTCCAGACCACTGCAGCAAAGCGAACATCACAATTAAGCAAGTCACACCATTTTTTTGGTTTCCCAGTGCATATAAACATTATTTAACACTATACTGTAATCTACTAAGTGTGCCGCAGCATTATCTCTAAGAAGGTAATGTGTGTCCTAATTTAAAAAATACTTTATTGCTAAAAAATGCTAAACATCACCTGAACCTTCAGCAAGTCGTAGCATTTTTGCTGATGGAGAGTGTTGCCCTCTATTGTAAAAAAAAAAAAAAAAATGCAGTATCTGTGAAGCACAATAAAATGCAGCGCAATGAAACAAAATGTACCTGTATTTAAACATGTCAATAGTCCTTCACAGGTTAAAAGCATGCAAATTTTATCTTTCTTGAGTACCATTACCTCTGATTTCACTACTTTCACCTCTGTTTCTTATCATTCTATCCAAGGCCTCACTATTGCATCTGACCCTCCCCATGCTAATACATCCACACACGCAGTCTATTCTGCAGTGTGAAACCTTGGAGAAACACAGGATTTAACAACGTCCAACAGATGTCACACAGTTCATTTCAGCAGGATGTCTCAGAGCCTTAGTTACGTACAACACGATGAGTGTCCGAGAGGGAACTACAACTTGCCAAATTTATTTCATGGTGGAACTCTTCTTTTCCTGGAGTATTTATGGGTCCAATGGTGAGCAGAACACCTGTTTGGAATGCTACTCTTACAGGCTCAGCGGAAGTGAAATGGCTTCGCTGCTAAAGACGAAGAGACTCTCAGAAGGCGTACCCCACTAATCTCACATTGACGAAGTGGGTCTCGCAGATGAAGTGTGGCACTGGACTTAAGTAGGAAATTACAGGAGCCCAATGTACCTGCTGTACCCAATTTAATTACATTATCATAGAAAACCATTTTGAAAATGTCACAGCTAAACAACGTCACAGACGGCAAAATCCTGAGTAACCTAAATTTCCCAGGGTATGAAGTACCTGAATATTTTAGTTTTCTGGTGAATTCAGGTTAATTTGGGCTAAAAATATCGATAGGTATAGTTCTTAGGCTTTGTCGATTCAATAGAAAAACATAATTAGAGAGTGTTGTGGTGATTTGAGTTGTTTATTTGTGCAGAATTATTATTTTCAGTGATCATTATACTGTCCTACACAAGTAGAGGATTCTGGAAGTTTGGATTGAATCTTTCCTGATCAACATATCTCAGAAGCTGTCTTTTTTAATCACCAAAAGCTTGTATTCTGGACATAGGCACTACATCATAGGGTTTCTGGCATGTCAGTCATCACTTAACATACATACTCCATTATTAATGAAACTTCAGTATTGACAGCCTTTGGATAGGACTACGTTGTACCACATGGCCTCCTCCTCTTCCACCCCACCCAAAACCCCAGCCACAGATGATTGGACCAGGTTCAATGGCTTCTCAAGCTTTGTCAATCAGATTCCTTCTCATCAGAATGCAGGAATGGAATCTAAAAATTTGAGTTGGTGGGACAATTTTGAGTACCTGCACTTGTAAGTAATATTCATTTGGGGCCAAGGGTGGCCAAAGTTGCACATGCAAATAACAGCAGATGATTCAACTATTACATAAATAGATTTAATCACTTGCAATAAAATGGCTTAAACAAGGAAAGTGATCTTGTGGGTTGTTTTTTTTTTTCCCAACAGATATTTTCAATCCCAGATAATAATCTGAACAGAAATAGTCCAGACTTGATAGAGCAACACCTCATGGCTGGGCACCCAGGATCCTTTTATCTGTGGCTTAGCCATTCTCACAGTTACATGGTCCAAAGTAGCTCCATCCCATACCAATGTTTGAGACAGGAGGACGAAGAAAGAAGCACACCCCCACCTATAAAGACAGAGTTGTGTATAGTACGTCCCTATCGAACCATACCTTGGTCACATGGCCATGACTAGCTGCAAGGGAGTTCAGAAAGTATCCTCTTTAGCTGGGAGGCCATGTATCCAGCTAAATACTAAGGTTCTGTTGTTAAAAGAAAAAAGGGAAAGGGAGGCTTCATATTCAGCTAAATACTAAGGTTCTGTTGTGAAGGGAAAACTGGAGAACAATTAGCAGTCTCTGAAACAGGCCATGAGTAAGCTGAGAACGGTGCTGCTCAAAGAGAATCAGTAGAAAGGACTCCAGAGGTGGAACACCTGAGAGCAAAACATCCTGAAGTGTCCAAAGTGGTAGACTGACTTAGTTTCAGAGCATTCAGATCGCCAAGCTTCCTCTCGTATTATTACTATCCACCTGTCTGCTAGATTGAGAAGGTTCTTGCCTTTTCAACTGTATATGTATCTTTAACAGAGTAGCTAAACCAGCCAAAAATATTTAGAAATAGGTAACTTTTAGTAGAATTCTAGAATCACAGAAATCAGGCTCCGGAGGTTTCTAACAAGCCTAAACGTAGTATGGGCTTGTGTGTATTCCTGCCTGTAGATGAGGTTCCAGGGTGGGGTAGAAAGATATTTTCTTCTACTCTGTTCCTAACAGGCTAAAGAGATATTAAAGATATATGCATTTATATGTATACACACACAAACACACAATTATTTGTGCCAAGAACCACTGGAAGGATAAACAGGAAACTAATGAAATGGGATGGAGGGGAGTGGGATTAAGACTTCCGTGTACATCTATTTTATAGCTTTGACTTTTGAATTATACAAGTGTATTGCCTATTAAAAATAAAATTAAGTCTTGGATGGTGTAGCTCAGTGAATTGAGCATGTGAACCAAAGGGTTGCCAGTTCGATTCCCAGTCAGGGTACATGCCTGAGTTGCAGGCCAGGTGCCCAGTAGGAGATGCATGAGAGGCAACCACACATTGATGTTTCTCTTTCTCCCTGCCTTCCCATTTCTCTAAAAGTAAATAAATAAAATCTTTAAAAAAGCAAATAAAAATAAAATTAAGATGTTACCCAAAAAAAAGCTAACTACAGGCAAAGCTGAGGACAGAGAAGAGGCAGTGAAGCAAAGGCTGACCCTTTCTGGGTCTCTCAGGGCCTAAAGTTTAATGGACACATCAACAATGGCTTCATTTGAAGTATCTGCCTTGTCCATTTGTCTCAGGCAGAGACACTGAAAGAGACAGGCTACAAAGGCCTCAGAATTCTAGAGCAGGAGACGGTGGAATGCCATCCTGCCCAGGCCCACACGAAGCCCAGCACTTGCTGAGGACAGAAGAATACAGAGGACTTGGGGGCTGGAAATGTGCCCAGAGAACTGCGTGTCACATTTGAAGGAAACCATGGTCCCAGGAGGGAATGAAGGTTGTGTCACGCTGCAGGTTCAGGGAACATAGGGGTCAAAGGGGAAAGAGAATCAAAAAGACTTAAATATTGGCTAGATTCAAAGAGGCAGAATCCTGGAGTGTCTCAAATGCCACTCTTTTCAAGAGGAGTAAATGTACCTAGGGGTTCTCTCTCCCCATATGGAAATACAGTACCCCCAAATAATAGTATCTCCAACTAAGAACCTGATGGACGAGCTCTCTATGGAGATTCACTTTTAAAACTATACAGTCACTTTGAACTCTAGCTCAGCTTGACCAGCATGCTGCAAAGCTTAACCCAAGGATAAGTTCTCTGCAGTTCCCTCTGCTTCTTCCCCAAGGCAAAGCTAAGTCACTCCTTGGGTCTTTGGCTGGCAAAGCAACAAACATTGGGTGAGGAGACTATTATTTTTCCTGGAAAGCTGTTTCTAGGGCATCACACATGCTTGTTGGATACATGTCAGAGCTAGTATTACTACATCAAAGGGTCCGTACACTTAAAGCTCTGACAGACGCAGCCAAAGCGTCTCCTATAGAGCCCACTTCAGTCTTCACTCCCGGCAACAGAGCGTTCTGAGGGCCTCTCCTAGCGTTCTCGCCAGCACTGGGCACAATCGGACTCTTCTATATCTGCCAAACTACTAAGGGAGAATGTGATCTCATAACTCTTAAATTTGAGTTGGGTTAGCCATTAATATACTAACATGAATTGTATTTTCATGTTCGTTAGGAATCTTTTGTTCTTTACTGTTATGATATGTTCACAGTTTGTCTTTGGATTTTGTGGCATTTTTTGATGGGTAGATATTTAGCCATCTCACCTTCATGGTCCCTATTTTGTGTCCTGCTTAGAAAAGCACTCTAAAATTATATTTTGAGAAATGTCCATATCGTCAGACTTTTTCACTTTCAGCTTGGTAGGGTACATTAATAGAATCTTATTTTGATGGAAGGCAGGTGTGCACCAGTTAAAAGGAACATTTCATAAGACTGGGTATTTTTCTTATATAATGGTTCCCCTAAAGGCATCATGGCTCTGGTCCCTGCCTCTCAAAGGCCATTTTCAAGTATTTTTCATAATTGAACCTAAAAATATATCTATAGAAACCACTGAGCGCATGCACAACTGACTTTTCATGCCTTGGGCAGCCCGTGTTCTGTTCTGGCAGCCAGTCAGGCACTGTTTTCAGCCTTAACAACAGTCTCCAGTAAACACGTCCCCCAGCACAGGAGAACCAGATTTGAAAGGGGCCTCAGCTGAACTTCCATTGTCTGTCAATTAGCAACATGAAGCCACTTTAAGGATTTCACGTGATAGGTCATTAATACTATGGGCTATATGACATCCATTAAAGAACAATTCTTCTAAAGTGTTTTATTCAGAAACATTAAGAAATGTTTCCAAATAAATGGTTTCATCAACTTCAAAACAGGGCCAATTTTTAACTTATCTTCTTATGTGATTTGGATGGTCTGCCAGAAGTTATTTATCCTGATCCCCATCTCTAAGAAGATATTTCCAACGCCTTATTCTTTTGGGAACAAAATAGAAAATATATTGGACAAGTTGCATCTTGGTGAAAATTCCACAAGTCCTCATAGAAACACAACCCTATGTATAGACATGTGTCTCAAGATTCCTACCACCAACACAGTTTTAAAAATATTGATAAGGCACAAAATATTGTTTTTTTTTTTAGTATGGTCCACCGTTCCCTAGTAGGGGCTGCAGAGCACTGAGATGATCCTGCCAAAGGAACAAGAGACACTGAAGTGGACAGACCATAAAAGGCCACTGTTCCGCAAAGCCATGCACTGCAGAGTCATTCAGCGCCCCTCCCACACTGAGCCCAGCTGCTCCTGATGGAGACACCCAGGGAGGTGATGGAATCATGCTCCTACTCGTCATGCAGCCCCAGCTCTACTCCTCCTGATCTCCATGCAATCTCCAGCACCTGGAAACAAATCTTTCCCAAATGAGGTTTGGGAAAGCAAATAAGAGTACGGGGTAATTTCAAATAAACAACGAATACTAATATAAGAAGGTCCTATGCAATGTTTTAGACTTACTTATACTGAAAAAACTTGGCATTGTTGTATGAATTTCAAATTTAGCTGGCATCCTATATTTTATCTGGTAACTCTATTTCCAAGGTTTCTATACCTTAGGGCAGCTATAATGAATAAAAAGGTCTTCCTCATGGAGAAAAAAAAATGTTTCCTACCCATTGGTGGTCCTCCAGGTTTTTAAAGAAGCTACGAACATGTTAAAGTCAGGCAGACCTGCTGTAGTTCTGTTACTTTGTGACCTTGGGCAGTTCCTGTAACCTCTCTGTTTTGTCATCTCTGAAATGAGGCATTTTGACCTTTCAGGTAAATCATTATTATCATTCTTATAAGCCCCAAATAATGTTTAGCCTAGTTAAAATAGTGGTTCTAATCAGCCACAATTCTGAATAATATTGGAAATCTAGAAAATACTCTTTTTACAAGCATAAAATACTAAGATCCTTGTTATCCCTTTCTTGGGAAATAAGGAGGGATATCAGAGAAATGGTTACAGAATGTCTACCTGCTGAATACTCTACATATGTTCTGAATATAATCATCATCCTAAGTCTGTTATCTCAAAAATCAAAAAAAGTTCCTATAATAATTCCCATAAAAATATTCCTGTACATTCCCCAAGTACAGTTATGGTAACCTTGAGACTGTGTTTGTTTGTTATAGAGAACAAATGCTAGTTGGAAAATTTTTGTTAGCCCACTTAAAAGTTTAAGTGATCTTTCTTTCCTTTGTTCTTTTTTTCAATGACATGTCAAAGCAGGATTTAGACCTCGACAATGTGCCTTCTTCATGTAGGGACTTTGCTCCCAAAAGGTGGTTCTCTCTACCCCTCCCATCTGTTGCTTCCTGCAGATTGGTGCCCCACAGCCCAGAACGTCCTCGGAACAGGACTCAGCTCTCAGCTGCCCTCTGACAGGGTGGAGCTTCCTCTCCCACCTTCACCCAGATGGTCGGGCACAGGCGGAGCCAGGCTTCACTCAGGATCTCATGGGCCCAGATCTTTCTGTGGAAAACTTTGAATTCAGAGCTACCACGAAGTTCTGGGCACCCGTATGGTCCATTCCTAGGAATTGAATGTGACTGGGTTCACACCTCTGCAGTTGGCAGAGTGCCCCACAGGACCCTGACAGGGTGGGACTTCCTTTCATTTGGTCTTGCCAGTGACTTGCTCCTCCTCTCTCCTCAGCCCCTTCTTCTAACCTTCTAATCACTTTCTAGCTCCTTCTAGCTCACCCCGGGCCTGGGCGAGCTAGTCAGGGCTGGGTTTGGGGGCATTTCTTTGGGATTTGAATCTCTGCCCTGTACAGGCTGGTGGCTGTGGGCAAGAAACTCAACGTCCCTGAGCCCCCGCTGTCTCAGCTGCTGGGAAGACCCAACAGAGATGGAGGCAGGAAGACCCGCACAACAGAGTAACCCCAAAGGCAGGGATTAGTGGATTTTTCAAAATCAGAGTTGTAATAACTAACCTCTTTACTATACTTTCACTGATCTGTTATGATTAAAATAAGCAGTGCAGTATACAAACCATGCAGATTCTCTTGCAACACTAGATTTCTTTGGAATTATTATCATGTAGGCATTTACATGAACAAATAACATAAACCCTTCCTCTTCCACATTACAATGTCCATTTCCAGTACAGTTCTGAGCTACATCCTGGTCCCTCACCCGTAGAAGCTGACCAGCTGCCCCCCATCTTATAATGAGGTGACTCAGTTGAGCACGGCTTTCTCCAATTCGCTTGCTCTGGGCAGTATACAGGGTGGAGGCGAAGTTTGGTGTACAGGTGCTAGTACACGAAACATGAGAGTATATTCCTGGATTATTATTTATTGTATCATTTTCTATACAAACAACTGTAACCCTACTTTTGCCCACACTGTATGTACATTCATGCATCTCAAGATCACCGGACAGGTCACGGCTGACTGCCCCTGGGCTGTCAACCGCAGCCACTTGTTTTCCCCTTGCTTATGTGTGCTGTGGAAACAGTTCTCATATCCTGCCTTTGGTCTCCTCATTCCCAGATTTTAACTCTTGTTATGTTTTAGCTTTTATCTGTAGGTTGCCAATCTAGCATACTCAGATTGTTTTTGTACTCTTCTAAATCTTCATCTGCCATCCATTTGTTTTTAAAACACTTCTCAATTTAGAAACTCAAGCTCTGAGGAAGGATGGCTGAGGGATCTTGGGTGTAAAAACTGATATAGACTCTCTCTGTGTAGTGTTATATCAGAACAAGGGGTTTTTTCTTCAGTAAGTGCTTGGTAACCGTCACTCAGGCCAATTAGCAGACAACGTGGGCGACCAGCTGGGTAGTCGCTCCAGCGTGTCTGCCTCACAAGGGGGCAGGCCATGGAGGGAAGGGAATTGACAAAGATGATAGTGGGTCTTTGCAGTATTCTGAGCCCAGTAGAAAAGTAGATAAGCTTTATTTTGCATTTTTTAAATGTGTTTTAGAGTGTGTACTAGAATCAGGTGTCGTTCTCCCGAATATTTTTCTGCCAACATGTCGGTAGGTGCAATCACCTAATGTAGTTCTAACATTTATAGTCATATCTAGGTTTGGAACAACTTTCTCTCTGGCAGTGATGAAAAAAAAAGCACTTCATTCCAAAAGCCATCCTTGATCTTAAAAGACCTAAGCACCACAGAGCAAAGAGATAAGAGGAAACTAAGCCAAGATCACAGATTCTTGGCACAGAGAGGGACTCTCTGCCCATTTGGAGCCGTAATTCAGCCTGACCCTAGGCCGCGTTTACACATCATTCTCTGAAGTCAAGGACTTCCCTCCAGAGCTGAGCACAAACCCACTGTGCGCTTTGAATATACGTCACGGTGTCGAAGCCCCACATTTCTTGTTGCTTCCCAATTGGCCTTTTAAATCCTGCCGCCTTTCCCTTTCTAATCTTTCCCCACATTTACCTCTCGGGTGAGTAATGTGTGCATGCAATTGGCAAATTTTTTTAAATAGTGCTTTATTTCACCTTTTTTGTTGGTGGGAGAAGCATGATGGAGAAAATATATTTTTAGTTTTTTTAAGTTACAAAAGCACTCAAATTATGAACAAATAAAGTGAAAAACTGATCAGTAAGATGTAGGCCAGGATGTAAGAAATAAATCTAAAAATATAACATGCTCATACAAGGAGCGTGGTGCAGTAGAAAGACCAAGGGTTTTGAGTTCAGACTGACTGGGCTAGTCAACATGGATTCCTGTTTATTAACTGAGTGACTTCGGGCATGTAATTCTCAGAGCCTCAGTTTCTTCAAATTTCAGGATAACTGTTATCTCTAAGGGCTGAGTGAGAATTAAGCCAACATGCTTCCTAGCACAGAGACCTGTGAGAGACCCCATTTCCTTCATCTTTTCACTACCTGCCTACCGTGCTGTGTGGCTGGGGAGTGCCAAAGCCTCCACAATGGCTCCAGTGTTCTTCTGGCTTTTCTCTAGAAGTAATAAAAACTAGAAAACAGTTTTGTCCCCTGGAAGTCAATATATGTGCGTGGTAATGAAAAGCGCTCTCTCAGTTGTTCACAGTTTGCTTAACAATAACTCACGGGCGAGCTGGCTCACGGCTGCTGCGGAAACCCTCTACGTGGCATTGCTTCCCTCTCCATCAGATCCCTTGGATAAACTTCCGCTCCAAGCCCACAGAACAGCGCTTGCTCATGATATTTTGTTCACTTCAGTTTTCTAGACAACGCGATGAAGCAGTTTCTTTGAATTGGAAAGTGACCTCACTGGGCACAGACCAAATGTAAAACCACAGCGGGACATGCAAACAAAGAGGGAAGGCTCCTGGGAGTGTGTTTTATCTGTTGCCAAACTCATTTCTCCTGCTTCGCAAGAAACGATGGGTCTTTTATTGGGTTGGCCAAAAAGTCTGTTAAGTTTTTTCCATAAATACACATTTTTCATTTTCACCAATAACTTTATTGATTTGGATATTTTGAGTATGTTGACTATCTTCTGCTATTGGCTTCCAGTGGGTAGAGCCCAGGGGTGTTGCTAAACATCTTCTAATGCATAAGACAATCCCATAGCAAAGAATTATTTGGCCAAAATATCAATAAGTACTGAGAAACTTTGCAAACCACTTTTGATATGTTTGCTAAATCACAGTACCTTCTCCACACACTGCACAAATCTTTCATTGCTTTTCAGTTGAGTTTTAACCTTTCTTGAAATAATAAAACAGAATACCACAAAAATGTCGTATATTTTCTTCCCTCTTCAATATCAAAATGGCTGCTTACAAATTCACCAATTTTGATAAGGTTTCTGTAAATACATGCTGATATGACAGCTGTCACAATAGAATCTAACAAAATTGTTTCAAATGAAGTTAAAGACAACTAAGCACTAGTGGAGCCATTGTATGGAAAAAAAACTAAACAAACTTTTGACCAACCCAATAAAAAATGCATGTGCTCCAAATGTAGGATCCCATGAAGAGAATTTGAAGAGGTGTGCACCCTGAAGAGCTAGTTAACTCCTGCAAGCTCCTAGGCAGCAAAGGAGCACGTAGGTGCCAGTGCCAACAAGCACATATTCCCAGCCACGAGTTAGGTGTTTTCCGGTGGAGAGAACTGAATGTCTCCACGTAACAACAACTAAGATCTCCAGTTACAAAGGGAAGGGAGCTGAGGAGAATGGGGCACAGCAGCATTTAACCAGGATGTCCTCTCACAGTATCTAAAGAATGTTCATTAACTTCCCTGTGCCTTTGCGTCACCCTGCGAGGGAGTCACTGTTGCCCATTTGTACCGGAACCCGTTTTTGTTTCTTGTTTCACATGTCACTCCTCCTATGGGTTAAGATAAAAAATCTTTGCTGTAATGTTTGTGTCGCCCATTTTCCAATATTATAAGTAACTTTTTAGTAAAGTTTTGAAGAAACACTCCTCTTCCTGTCTAGGCTGTGTTGAACCAGTAATTAAACATTGAAGCGTCCCGGCCGAGAGGGGGGTATAGGTAGACACACTGTGCCTCCGCGCACAACCAAAATAAGGACAACAACAATTTAGAAACAAAAAAACAACCAGTACTGACAGAAAATTGAACCGTATGGAAGGCTGACAACCAAGGAGTTAAAGAAGAAACATTCATTCAGACCAGTAGGAAGGGCAGAGTTGGGCACCCGGGTGCAGAGGACTCGCAGCAAAGGGTGGCTGGTGGACCCCGGGTGTACAGGTGGCAGCGGGCAGACCCAGCGAGGTGGCAGACTGTGGAGGGGCGCAGCATACAAGGTGACTGGTGGACCGGGTGGTCCCACATTCACTCGCAGATAAACCAGGCAAAACTGGGGAGCGAAACAGACTGTGCAACTCAGGGTCCCAGCGTGGGGAAATAAAGTCTCAAAACACCTATTGAAAACACTTGTGGGGGTTCAGGTGCCGGGAGAGACTCCCAGCCTCAAAGGAGAGTTTGTTGGAGAGACCCACAGGGTCCTAGAATGTACCCAAGCCCACCCACCCATGAATCAGCACCAGAAAGCCCTAGTTTGCTTGGGGGAAATATTGGAAGTGATTGAAATCTGGCAGAGAGCAGAGCAAGTGCCATTGTTCCCTCTCAGACCC
>PVKM010037218.1:0-14541 GCA_004027735.1 Carollia perspicillata | reverse complement strand
AAGCTCTTTATTTTGATGAGATCCCATTTGTTTATTCTTTCCTTTATGTCCCTTGCTCTAGGGGACATATCAGTAAAAATGTTGCTGCATTAAATATCTGAGATTTTCCTGCCTATGTTCTCCTCTAGGACTTTAATGATGTCACAGTTTATATTTAAGTCTTTTATCCACCTTGAATTTATTTTTGTGTATGGTATAAGTTGGTGCTTGAGTTTCATTTTTTTGCACATACCTGTCCAGTTCCCCCAACACCGTTTGTTGAAGAGGCTATCTTTCCTCGATTTTATGTTGCTGCCCCCTTTGTCAAATATTAATTGACCGCAGAGACTTGGGTTTATTTCTGGGCTCTCTATTCTGTTCCACTGGTTCATGTGTCTGTTTTTATGCCAGTACCAGGCTGTTTTGATTCTAGTGGCCTTGTAGTACAGTTTGGTATCAGGTATTGTGATCCCTCTTACTTTACTCTTCTTTCTCAAAATTGCAGCTGCTATTTGGGGTCATTTATGGTTCTATATAAATTTCTGAAGTGTTCGTTCTATGTCTATGAAATATGCCATTGGTACTTTCATAGGTATTGCATTGAATCTGTAAATTGCTTTGGGTAGTATGGACATTTTGATGATGTTAATTCTTATGATCCATGAACACGGTATATGTTTCCATTTGTTTGTGTCTTCCATGATTTCCTTGTTCAGTGTCGTGTGGTTTTCTGAATACAGGTCTTTTATTTACCTTTTTGGTTAGGTTTATTCCTAGGTATTTTATTTTTCTTTTTTGTTATATCAAGTGGGACTTTTTCTTGATTTCTGCTTCCAAGCAACCTAATTAAAAAATGGGCAAAGGACTTGAACAAACACTTCTCCAAGGAGGACATACAGAGGATCCAGAGACACATGAAAAGATGCTCAATATTGCTAGCTATCAGAGAGATGCAAATTAAAACTACAGTGAGATACCACTTCACACTGGTAAGAATGGCCATCATAAACAAAGCAACAAACAACAAGTGCTGGAGAGGTTGTGGAGAAAAGGGGACCCTAGTTCACTGCTGGTGGGATTGCAGGCTGGTAGGACCACTATGGAAAACAGTATGGAATTTTCTCAGAAAACTAAAAATGGATTTGCCTTTTGACCGGCAATTCCACTGCTAGGTCTATACCCTAAGAAGCCTGAAACACCAATCCAAAAGAACCTATGCACCCCAATGTTCATAGCAGCACAATTTACAATAGCCAAGTGCTGGAAACAACCTAGGTGCCCATCAGTAAATGAATGGATCAAAAAACTATGGTACATTTACACAATGGAATTCTATGCAGCAGAAAGAAAGAGGGAACTCCTACCCTTTGGGACAGCATAGAGGGAACCAAAAAGCATTATGCTAAGTGAAATAAGCCAGGTGGTGGAAGACAAATACCAAAGGATATAACCTTTAACAGCAACCTAAACAGCAAAACAATCAAACAAGCAAAACATAACCAAGACCGTGAAATAGAGAACAGGCTGACAGTGACCAGAGGGGAGAGGGGAGGGAATTTCAGGGGAAAAGTTGAAGGGTTTACAGGAACAAGTATAAAGGACACATGGACAAAAACTAGGCGGGGTGGACATGGGAAGGAGGAGGAGGGAGTAAAAGACAGAAAACTGCACTTGAACAACAATTAAAATAAAAAAATAAGAAATAAGAAATAAAGAAACCCCTTCATAGGAATCTGGGTTATATTCTGGGTTATATGTCTTACTGATCTGTGGCTTTTGTGCTAGGTACTTTGTCCTTTGGTCTTTTCTTAAGAAGTGCTACAAATAAGACATGATTTGGACCCTTTCTGAATTCATATGTTTGCTTATTTACCAGATTTATGTTCCCTTAAAAAGAGTAGATATTGAAATTTTGTAGACTGTAGAAAATTCATACAGAAATGGAAAGTAGGATAGAAATCCTCTGTTACTATGAAGGCTATGAGCATCTGAAACAATATTAGTCATTTCGTGATAATGTAAAACATGTTGTGTTTGCTTAAGTAACTGCATTTTTATAAAATTCATATTGCATTTACTCCATTTCAAAAGATTTTAGTTAAAATATGGCTCACTTAGCTTTTATAATGAGGATTCAGTGAAGATTTGTCCTTGGTCCACTCAGGACTCCATGCCTTTAGAATCACTGAAGGTTCATCGTTGTTCCTGATATGATGCCTAATGGCAGTGATGGGTTTAAACTGTTCTGCCACTGAAGGCACCATCACAGAAATAGAAAATTAGTCGGCCATATTCATTGGCAGAAAATTAATAAGCGTGGTTGTTCTTTCATAAGTTATGTCCTACAAGTCCATTGGTCTCTTTGAAGCTTAGCCTTCCAGGCGATAAGTTTAGATGGTAGAAATTTTATTCATTAGGAGTTAATTGGCTTACGTGTAACAGAATCCAACTAAAACTAATTGAAACAAAGTGGGGGATTTAGAAGACCCATGGTTAGAAGTGCACCTAGACTTGAGGCAGAACTGGAAATAGAGATCTGAGCAGCATTAGGACTCTGGGTGACTCTCACCTCTTTGATTTTACTGGGTATAGCTTTAATTTTCTTTTTCTCTCTCTCTTATCCCCTCCCCATTCTGTGTTCTACATGACTGAAAATGTGGTTACTGATAGCTGGCCTTCTGGTTTTCCACTTCATAGTTCATAGTTCAGGTACCCAAAGAATGATCATCGGTCTAGATGAAACATTCTCAAGGAAAGATTCAAATTTTTCCATTTGTATTAGGTGCCAGGCTGGGACATATAAGGTTTGGCTAGAAAGAGGAGGTCTAGGGTTGGGATTATGATGCAATTTTGAGTCCAGTGCCCAATACTGGGTCAATCGGCTGGGCTGTTACTGTAGAACAGCTTCTATGATAACCTCATAAGTGGAGTAAAGAAAGCAGGCAATTTCCAGATAAGGGGACTGGACAGATAATCCCACATACGTCAGCTGTAGTTATCCCCTTGTTTATGCATAATAATGGGCCTTTTGTCTCTTTGAGAATAATAACTGAGACATCAAAAGTCTACTCTTTTGTATGTTAAGAAAATGAACACTTATAAGTACAAGAAAAAGAAAATTATTCAATTAAACACATCTTCTGGAATACATATTCATGTGGTCTGAATTGTGGTTGGCATAATAATGGGTACAAAATATTCAGCCCCAGGGTTGGAGTTGGAGGGATCAAACAAAAGAGGAAAAAAAAACTAACCCCAGGCCTACAGCACATATATAGATTCTTTTATAAAACATCATTGACTATAATTTTCCTTTAAATGGATGTATCTTTATTAATTGATTAAATTCCATTTTAGGGTTCAGGGAGGGTTCGAGAAGAGTGATAAAAATTGTAGGGATAGCAATTAAAATCTGGGTTATTAGATATATAACTAGATAATAAATAAGACTTGGGACTGTGGAAAATAATAGTATTAGATAAGAAAAAACAACTACTCTGGGACTAATTGGATAGGGTAGATTAGCAAGTAAGAAGCAAAATTAAAGTGTTTTATGAAATCTGGAAACCAATATGAACTTGTACTTTGAGCCATAGAAGAACCAGGCTATGAGGGATATTTTTTGTTTAGTCCCCTTCCCACCCAACACCCATTCTTCACTCTTTGCTCACTCTGTACCCTACGGAGTCTGATTTCTGTTAACCTCATCTCCGGGCTCCCTTCCTGGCTGGCTGTGGCCAGCTGCAGACTGGCTTGTCCTGACAGGAGATGAGAGAGCAGGAGGAGAGAGGTCAAAGGCTTTCTCCCCTGCTCCCTCCTGGCTTCAGCCCTGCATATTCCCAGCCACAGGTCCCTGAGGAGGCCACACTCAAGGCTCCAGCTCTCCCCGGCTAGGAGGATGCCCCTCCTCTCCTTGTTCCTTCCGCCCTGGGGTTGTGTTGGGTGGGAGGAGAGGTAACTGCTACTCTGTTGCTAGTCTCTGGTGCCTAAGCTTCCCTTTGTTCTTTAACCCAGCCTACACTTCTGTTTCATGGTTCCTTTATGAAAGTGTATTCATTTGAAATATTAGGGGTAAGTTATTTTTTTGCTTTAGGAACTTTGATAATTTATAAGTGAGAGAACTTTACATATAATGTATAATACAATGCATATATAGAAGTTTTCTATATATGTAAAATACAGATGAAGAAGGATTAAGCAAAAAAGGAAAAAGGACTCACGGTGACTGCTTGGGGGAGGGAGTACAAGGGGCAAAATGGTAATGGAAAAAATGCAATAAAGATGAAAAAAATACTAAATAAAATACATATGAAGAGTTTTGTTTTAGTACTTGGTTTTGTGATTTTTGAGAGCTGGCAAAGTCGAAATCTGTAGGGCAGAGCAGGTGGGCAGGCTGGCAGCTCTCAGGCAGGAGATGATGTCACAGTCTTGAGGCAGAGCTGCTACCTCAGGAAAACCTTAGTTTTGCCCTTAAGACCTTCAACTGATTAAATGAGGCCTACCCACATTGTTAAGAATAATCTCTTTACTTCAAGTCAACTGATCATAGATGTTAACCACATCTATAAAATATCTCCCCAGCAACACTTGCATTAGTATTTGATTGAGTAACTAGGTCCTGAAGTCTGGCAGAGTTGACATATAATACTAACCATCACCCCAGGCATCAGGGAAAGCTATTGCTCAGGGAAACCAGGAGGAAAGTAAGCTCTTTGAAGAGCCAGACACGGATAGACTGGGAAGGAACCAGACTTGTGTGAAAAAAAAGGTAGACCCTGTATAGAAAATTCATACATAAAATGCAAAATGCAGAAAGATTCTTTTCCAAATAACTCTTTGTCCAGAGTAAAGTAGATGTAACAAAGCTTTATACTTGCCTCACTCAAGGCTATTGTCAATGCTTCACCAAAGAGGAAAGCTACCATAAAAGTTCGATTTCTGCATGTTCCCTGGCTGCATGAGGACCGAAGGGGCAGGTGGGCACTCTGCACTTGATGCTTCATTGTACCTTGTGTTCAATAGGCTTCTAATTATGAAAAGGAGATCAATCGTAGTTCATGATCAGAGGGCATGGCTGTGTTGTATGCACTACTATTTCCGTTCAGTGCAGTTTTCTCTCCCTGCAGTTTTTCATGGGTGCAGCATCACCTGGCATCTATCCAAGGCTGTTTTAATTTTTTACTCTTTCTTGCTCTAGAGGTCATATGTTGTAATTTGGACTTTGTTCTGCAGTTCATGTTACAGCACACACTGTACAGTCAGTCAACAAGTCTTTATTGAACAGAAAGTACTTTGAGTATTGTGTGAAGATCCCTAAACTAAGTATTTTAATTGGGAAAGGTCACTGACTAATAGAATAGCTCTAATCTTTATGGGCTTCAGGTCATGCTGTCTCTCAGCGGTGGGTTGGGTGGCAGGAGGTCGTGAACCGAGGCCTGGGAGAATTTCAGACAACGCTTGATAGGAGGCTTTAGACTCACGTGGGTCTAAAATCCCAGGGGGGCAACAGAGATAAAGGCTATTGTAAAAGAGACAGAGGGATCTGGAAACACATACAAAACAGTTATAATTAGGTAGGGACAGAAGTTAAGTAAGAATGTGGGTTTAAGGACCAGGAAATTAAAACAAATAAAAAAAGAAAAGAAAAATAAGAACTCTCTAGTCTCAGGGCTGGTAATTTGTGTGGAGTCTGGAATCCACATCAGCCCAGCTCTCTGAGGTCTAAAAGATAAGAGTTCCTAGTTTCTCAGGGATTGAGGGGCACCAGACAGATTCCATTTGGCTTCCTTTATAACCCTCTTGGCCTCACTCAGTTCTGAACGGAGACCATGTTTTATTCAGAATATTTTAGATAAGTTTTGTTTGGAGCTTATGGCCATGGCTGATATCTTGTCATATTTCTTTATTTTTGTTTCTGAAATATAAGGTGTTTCTGAAGTAGGTTATGGCACCACTCACAGACCGAGAATAACTGAGATAGTGGAAGTCAAACACTGAGCACTGTGCCTGCCATGCATTAAGCAGTCAGTAAATGTTAGCAATGATGGTCACGCAGCCACGTGATTACATGTCTTCTTTGTTTGCCTCGCACATGCTGCAACACCCGATGTCAGTCGTAGGAGAGTCTGTTACTGACGGTTCACACAGACCTCCACATTTCAAAGAGGCCCGTGTGATCCCATTTTCATTCCAACCCCAGATTTCAGGCTCACTGTATCTGATCTCCTTTGACCTCAGCATCCAGTATCAGGGATTCTGACTTCTTTGGCTAGTTTTGATCCAAGCAAGCATCCGTTTCTTCATTCTTAAACCTTTTGCAAAGGCGAGGACTCTAACTAGTCATTGTCGATTTTAAGGTGGTAGAAGTAGTACTTCAGAGTCGATGGGAGACTATTAAATTTTAATTTCAGATTTTGTTGGGTACTGTCCTTGGATTTTGTTTGTTTGTTTGTTTCCCATCCAGTATCCTAGCACCAGGACAAAGTTCACTTGTCTGAATTCCTGGGATCTCTGCTGCTTTTCTTTCTTTTTTTTTTGAAGACACTGTTAGAAACTGGACAATCAAAAACAGCTTCTATTTTCACAAATATCGTATATGTCTTCACCAGTCTCTGCTGTTTCACACCTTATTTTCTTCAAAACACTCGGATAAATGCCATCTGTGTTGAGTGCCTTATTACACTTTGCTTTCTTCGATTGCAGAGTGTCTTCTTCATTGGAAGCTGTAATCTCCCTTGTGAAAAGAGTTCTCGGAAATTAGAATTTCCTCATCATTTCCTAGAGTCAAGTACTGCCAAAGACCGAACAAAAATACTCTTTGGCATGTGTTCCTCTAACCGCCTCGTTCCCTCTTGACCATCTATAACACTATCTGGTACTTTATATGCTAGTGAGTTTGTTATCTGGCCAACCTGGAGTTCAACTTTAGAAGTCTGCCTTTTATTCACAAATGTATTAACCTTCTTTTTTTAAAGTGGTTCTGTTCAGTCTCCTGTCTGCCCTTTGGGCTATTTTCTTTGAGATATCTAGGTCTTATTTCTCCTGATTGTCTGCTTTAGATGAAGAACTAGTTAATTTCTTGGATGGATGCTTTGGGCAAGAAAAGCTAAAGGATGTTTAAGCTTTCTTTGGTCCTCAGTTTCTATGACTCTGTAACTTTTTAATTCATGTACTTTTATTACTTGTTTCCAAATACTCTTGACTAAATGGGAATGACACCACTAGGTTTTGTATCACCATGTTAGGCCATCTGGTTTTGGATTTTGGCCCTGCTCCTTCTTAGGGGTATACTGCCGGCTGAATTGTTTAACTTCAGTTTTCTTATTTATAGAGTGGGAATGATACATTTAGCTATTCCTCAAGGTTGCTATGATAATTAATATACATTGTATATTATGAGTTAATAAACAGTATGCTTAGAAGGTGCTTGACACATTATAAGTGTCTAACAACTATTAGTACTGTGTTATTATTACCCTTGAATCAGTGGACATTAGATTAGTCACAATGTGAAATACCACCTGTCACAAAGCTGATGTCTTGAAGGACAGAACAATGTCATGGAGAGAAAAGTCACTGTATACAAATGTGAATAATAACTCAGATACATTTCACAATATTATCAAACACAGGTCAGGTGTGGTAAAGATGTCTGTTTCTCCAACTACTTTGTGGGCATATAATCAGTATTAATATTTTAATTCAACTTTGTGTTCCGTGCTTGCATTGATGTTTGGGCATTGTGGTATGGACTTTAGTTTTGTGGTATTTACAAACTACTACTTGGTGTCAGGCTATAAGGAAAGCGGAGATAAATACAGTGGCTCAAACAGCCCAGATATATCATCATTACTGGGTGGATAAATGCGAAGTTATGCAGGGCCTCACATTCCTTCCAGGTTCTCACTCTGCTCGCTTCCAGGGTATTATTCTCATCTGTATGTTTGAAGGTAGGAAACACTCTCTTCAGACAAATGTGTCTAGCTAGACCTCTGTCATTGTAGAGGGGAAGAGTTGCTTTGGGGGGAATCTAGTACCAAGATACATATTTTTATTTTCTGTAGTGAAAACTGGCAAGTAATAACAACTATTATTTCGGAGTATGGGTTCACCTGGCCAGAAAACAACTGAGATGTTCTAGCGGATGCTCCAATGGGATTAAAATTTAATTATGTGAGGAACTTTCTGTATTGATTAATAACCAAATTGTCTTGGGTGGGAAAAGGGGGGAAAACGAGTTTTGTGTACAACTGCCTGGAAAGTAGGCGAGAGGGGAAGGAAAAGGTTGGGGGGACATTGCTTCCCCTTGGCTGGCCTGAAGTAGAAGCCAAAGGAGCTATTTCCATGAATAACTAAAGTGACAACGATAAGAATGATAAAGACAAATATAAATACAATATCTATACCATTTGTTGAGTGTTTACCAACTTCTGCCACTAAGCTAAACACCTGATATATTAAAACAGGATTTCATTTAACCCTCACAATAATCTTATACAGAAGCAATGATCATTTCTAACATATTAAAGAAAAAAATAATAGAAACTCAGGTTCAGAAAGATTTTGTATTTTGATGAAGGTCAAAGAGCTACTAAATAGCAGAGACAATTTTGGAAACCAGATGGGATTTTAGCCAAATTCTAGAGCACCAGGCTATAGTGTTCTGGTCCACCAATAACGAAGTATGGCTACAAATCTGGGGGAGAGTTTGTCTTACGCTTTTAAACACCCTTACTTCTCCTACTTCCATCCTTTTCTCTCATTTCCTTAAGCATCTCTACACCAAGAAAAAAAAAAAGACTTCTGTGCCTGGGAGCTCTTTCACAGAATATGGTCATACGCAGGGAAGACTATTGTCAGAGAGGGGCCCAGAGCAGGGAGCTGGTGAGCCAGGGGCCTTGGGGGAGGGGCCAGGGACAAGGAAGACCAACTGCCTTGTTTCTGAGCACACATGAGCTATCCCCCCAAACTTCCTGGAAAGAGAGCAGACTTTAAGAGAGGGGACCTAAGTTACTAGAGGATTGGGTGTTAAGGTTAATGTGACCTCGTTGCTCCTCCTTCGCTGACAAGGTTCAGAACATATAGTTAACTGGTAACTGCCACAGGCTGCATGTTCCTCAAACTTTTCCTAAGGGCTTCTGGGTCTGCAAAATGGAGGGATTAGGTGAGATGATGCCTACAACCTTTTTTAGCTCTAACAAACAATGAACTCATAATTTATTTTCAGCTGGAACCTGCAGTGAAAAAGGAAGAGCAGATGCTTTTATATTATGAGTCTATAAAAATGAACCCAAGGCCAGTATGAAGGAAGGGAAGAACAAATGAAAAGTACTGTAACAAGAGCTAAACAACTATTTAGAAAGTTCACATTAAAAAAAAAACAATATGACTAAAAAACCTTGACATAATCAAGGAAATAATGATTACAATTCTTTTTCCTGGAACCACCTGCTATGGCTTAGAGTGTCTAGTGATTATAATAGGTTCAGGCTCTTGGGTCTCCAACCTCTGAAAGATGAATATGAAATAAATCCACCAGGAATTTATTATTATCTTTTCTTCATGGTGAATATCATGAGAGTACTCCTAAATGTTAAATAGATCAATGAGTTAATTTATGTAATCATCTTTCTATTTGTACCTCTATCTATCCTTCCACCCATTTTTTTATTATTTTTTTATTTTACTTTATTTTTTAGACCGAGGGGAAGGGAGTGAGAAAGAGAGGGAGAGAAACATCAATGTCTGGTTGCCTCTCATACGTCCCCTACTGGGGACCTGGCCTGCAACCCAGGCATGTGCCCTGACTGGGAACAGAACCAGTGGCCCTTTAGCTTGCAGGCTGGTACTCAATCAACTGAGCCACACCAGCCAGGGCTTCATCCATTTACTTAATAACCATTCACTTAGCACGTACCATATGCCAAACACTGTGCTGGATACTGAGAAAAGTGAAAAGAAAAATGACACACTTTCTACCCCAGGGAATTTAAAATAACCCAATGTAAGTGGCAGATAGAGAGCTAGTTTTAGCCAATGTGTTAACTGCTATGATTGAGCAGTTAACTGACCACAGAACAGGAGCACTCTATAACATCACTGGCACTCAGAAAGGCATTTAGAAAAGGGCAAGCCTGAGTTGGGTCTGGCAGTATGATTATGAATTACTTGGAGGAATAAGAAGAAAGACATTCCTAGAAGTAGACACATAGGAAGATATGGGACGGATTTTCATGGTACACTCAGGTAAGAAGTTTTGTTTGACTCGAGCACAGAAGACAAAGAAGAAAAAAAAGATGGGACCATTCTTTAGAGAGGTTGGTGTTAATATGTTGGCTGGTCAAGATATTGATTTTATCATGGATGGTAGAGAGTTGCTAAATCAGTTTAAAAGGAGAGTAACTTATTCAAGAAAATAATAAAAAATAAGGTGCCCATATGTTGACAGTCCATTTGCATCTCCCAATCTCAATACCGACTTCTAGAAGCTATTCCCACCTAGCAGCATCTTCCTGTGCAGTGGACCTCATCCTTAAATTCTCATCATCAACAGGTATTACCTGCGAGCATTTTTAAACCCCAGTGATCCTGATCTACCTCAGTCCAATTAACTAACATTTTCTAGGGCTGAGACCCAGACATCAAGGATATTTTAAAGCTCCTAGGTATCATCAAAGCACAGCCCAAGTTGAGAACTGCTATGCTGGCAGCATTCTGAAATGCTGGCAGGACTGCGTGGGTTCACTCTGTTGCACTCCCTGTTGAGTCTCAGAAAAATTGTCTAAACATTAAGCTATGACGAGGTAGTTACTGTGGTTTACTTCTTGCACACATGGCTGTGGAACGGATACTTACAAGTTAGAGAGGGAAAGCGAGCTGAGGTGTGAAGCAAGAACAGTACTGAGGTAGAATACTGGGTTCCAGGGATCAAGGACAAGAGACGTATCCCAGAAAAGGGATCGTGGAAAAACATGACAAAGACCTAGGGTTCTCATGGCACTTTGTTTGTACCACTTGTATTACATTCCTCAGATTGTTGTGTATGGTTGATTTTGTATAGATCTAGCCCTATTTCTACCCTAGGAGGACATTGAGGGTAGGCAATCCCAAAAGACAACACAGTCTTACTGAATAATAGCTTCATAAACTGAAGTGGTTTGCAGGGAAAAAAATATTTTTGATTGAGAGTTTAGTCAGACAGAAGGTTTAAAACAACTAGCACACATACAATGAGGTAACTTAAAAATAAAAATGAAACATAAATATTTATGGAGATATATTCACAAGATGATCTGAAACTGTAAGTTATTCTCATGAATGTAATATGAGACTAAATGTATGTCTAAATCCCTTTTGCCTCCTAATAATCTGATTTAATATCTGATTTTCCCTGAATACTCTCCTAAATGCAGTCACTTCCTTTTGGTCAATACCATAATTGATATGATCATGTCCTTCAAATTTCAACTCTTACTTTAAAGTCACCCTTTGACTCATTAGGAATTTCCACACTTCCTTCCAGCTGTTGAGGGGAGAACCCTAGCAAGAGGAAGTAGCCCTGTGTGATCTCCTCATTTCCTTCCTGGCCGTGTCCTTCCTGGGTCTGGGTCAGCCAGCTGCATCCAGGAGCCTCAGAGGATGTCATGAAGAATTACTGCAAGTATAAATGGGTCTAGGTCACGAATTCTTCAGAACCACATCTTTTAGCTTTCATTTCCATTAAAATTAATCAGAAAGTCCAAAGATTTAACTGGCTTTGTTAAAACTGATATCAGTGAAGAGTATTAATTATGAGTGTGTTTATCATATATCTTTATTTTAAGGTTCTCACTGGTTTTTGTACAAAAATTATTAAAGTAGGAAAGCAGGTGGCATTATTGTCATTTGGATAGATAAGTTGTGCAAAGGTGATTTCTTTAAACATTTTTGAAAAAAAGATGTTGATTCAGAGTTAGAACATTTTTTTTTAGCAATAGAAGCATTCTCAAAAGCTATGCATTGAAAAAAATGGAGATCTATATCACTTAGCTTATTAGGAAAGGACACCTAGGAGTCACATGTAATAACAGCTTCTTATGAGGGTGGTCCAATGAGCTTTTCTAAGCAAGTTGATTGGATTAAGTTAATGTTCAGTTGATGGCTGTTCCTTGCTTCTTAAATTTGGCACTGTCACTTTAAGAGAGCTTAAATTTGGCACTGTCACTTTCCTTATTAAATACAGATTTAGAGCTCTACAGCTGTCCTCCTGGCTTCATGTTTGAGCTTTAACATTTGAAGATCCCAAATACAGCCCATTCCTTACTCCCATGAGATCCATCAGGTCCATTCTTCCATTTTTTCCCTCCCCACGCCCCCCACCGCTTTCAGCGTACACCTCTTAATTCCACAGTCTTTCAAATCTCTCCAATTCAAACCACATTTTGTGATTCTTCAACTCCTATTTGAGCAAACAAATAAAAAAAACATAGATGTGCATAATTAATTATAGAAATTGCTTTACGATAAGACTGTAAACGCAACTATTTAAAAACTTAAGTTTATCTTTTCCAGATATGTCAATCTCAGGGCACAGGGAGGTGAGGAAAGAGTTTTTGTAACTGCTCTTTCTCTGAAATTCAAAAAATAAGAAAATAAATTCTGACGTTCAACTCCAAGGCAAGTGATAAAGATCAAAGGCTCATTTTATTGCAGTATTTTCACTTTTATTGAACATACTCACTTTGGATCTTGGCTTGCTTTTGGAATGTTTACCTTTTAATAAGTGATCTGTTTAAATGTGGATCAGAGAACAAGGGTTCCTGTTTTACAGTTCAACTTTTGACCTTGGGGGATGAATGGGTAGAGGCTAAGAGGAAAAGTCCACTGTGTTTCTACTGAACTTTTTACCCTTAAAAAAAAATGAGCAAGTTTAAAGTTCACACAGTGCACAAGAGGTCTCCACTGGGGATTTCTGGTATTATTAACTTCCTGACCTCAGATAATTAAAAAGAAAGAGCAGAGCCACCTCAGACTATGACTCAACTTTGAACTTTTAACCTCTCAAGCAAAGTATTTAAATTGTAAATGGGTAGATCCTGGAAGCTTTCTTATTGCCATTAACTTTTTTCATCCCTGGTCACAAAATTATAATTTAGGCCAATAGCAGAGCCCAATCTCTCCATTTTATTTACTTAACCTTTTTTAGTGTAAAGGACTGAGAACACTATTTACCGATGAACAACAGGTATTCTGGTGAAAGAAGTTAGGCTTAAAGGGCCATTTAATTTTGGATCCAGAAGTAACCTCAGGTGATCTGTCTAGCCTCTTCAGTTGTGAAAGAGAAGACTGAAAACCAGGGAGCTGACAGACTTCCTTAAGGTCGGACAATTAGAACAAAAAAAGCCTCCCTGATTCAGTACTTGAGTTTGTTTTCGCAGTAGAGCGATTCAAACATGATTGGGGGTAAGAAATATTTTCCTGTTTAGCCTAGGGATCTAGAGAATCTGTGGCTTTTATTTTACATTAAAATTCATAAAGCACAAAAAATCACTGGCTAGGGAGTCAAGAGTTTGGCTCCCTTTCACACTGTTGGTTGTATAACCTTGGGAACTCATTAAACTTTTCCAAGTCTTGGTTTGCTTGGTTGTAAAATGGAACGTAGTTAGGAGGAGGTAATAAGCATTTACAACTTTTTTCAGTTACAGCATTTTTTGGTACAGTGTTGTTCTTGCCTGAAGGAGCTTAGATTCACATTTAAACACGGTATAGATGTCGAATTCTCGGCAATAGCTGTGTTTTCCTAACATGGAAGATAGGGTTAGATGGCTGTAATTTTAGGGTAACTGGTTTTACATAGTGGGTTTGACACTGATAAGGAGGCTGTCTTTACTTTCCTTTGGGATTCCTGATCCCAAAGGAAAAGGGGAAGATCACAGAAGGAATCAAACGGACCAGGGCAGACAAGAACAAAAGAATCAGGACAAAGAAAGAAAGGATGACCGGGAGAAAAGGCAATGGAAAGGAGCATGGCAAAGAAATGAGAGCCCCCTAAGTTGCATAGGGAACCAGCCAATACCTGTGATATTAAGAAAGCCAACAAGTATGCTGTTTATCTGCCAGAGCCACATGCTGTTAATGCTGAAGCTTGGATAGGCACCTCTCTCTGGCTCTCGTACAGCACGCAGCAAGCAAGTAGGAGCGCTAGTAATCAGCGGGGCCCACTCTTCCCCCCTGCTATTTGCTAACACCTTTATTGCCTCTAGTTAGATACTCACACCACTCTCGTTCCCATCTGTCGAGGAGAGTTTCCTTCCAACATTCTGTCCTTTTCTTATACAAAAGAGACCCTACTAGTGTGACTGCAGAGCATGGCACTGCTGCTGAGCTCCGATAAGGCAAGTCTGGATCAGGGTGAAGAATGATGTTCTCATTTTGTGGTCCTAAGAGGTGAGGGAGATGGGACTATAGGATCCTGCCTGGGGTTCTCATGAAGCGACAGCTGGAGGGGAGGGAGGAGGCCATGGCTGGTTGGCTGGCTGGAGGCCTGTCTGCTTGGCCTGGAAGCAGAGGGTCCAGGGTCACTGC
>PVKM010037217.1:0-14531 GCA_004027735.1 Carollia perspicillata | reverse complement strand
CCAAGAGATAGCCAACCTATCAGATGCACAGTTCAAAGCACTGGTGATCAGGATGCTCACAGAATTGGTTGAATTTGGTCACAAATTAGATGAACAAATGAAGGCAACACTAAGTGAAATGAAGGAAAAGGCACAGGGAACCAATAGTGATGGGAAGAAAACTGGGACTCAGATCAATGGAGTGGACCAGAAGGAAGAAACAAACAACCAAACAGAAAACAATGAAGAAACAAGAATTCAAGAAAGTGAGGAGATGCTTAGGAACCTCCAGGACATCTTTAAACGTTCCAACATCTGCATTATAGGAGTACCAGAAGGGGAAGAGGAAGAGCAACAAGTGGAAAACTTATTTGAACGAATAATAAAGGAGAACTTCCCCAATCTGGCAAAGGAAATAGACTTCCAGGAAGTCCTGGAAGCTCAGAGAGTCCCAAAGAAGATGGCCCCAGGAAGAACACACCAAGGCACATCATAATTACATTACCCAAGATTAAAATGAAGAAGAGAATTCTAGAAGCAGCAAGAGATAAGGAGACAGTCACCTATGAAAGAGTTCCCATCAGACTGTCAGCTGATTTCTCAAAAAAGACCTTACAGGCGAGAAGGGGCTGGAAAGAAGTATTCCAAGTCATGAAAGGCAAGGACCTACATCCAAGATTGCTCTATACAGCAAAGCTTTCATTTAGAATGGAAGGGCAGATAAAGTGCTTCACAGATAAGGTCAAGTTAAAGGAGTTCATCATTAGCAAGCCCTTATTATATTAAATGTTAAAGGGACTTATCTAAGAAAAAGAAGATAAAAAACAGGTATAGTAAAATGACAGCAAACTCACAATTATTAACAACTACACTTAAAACAAAAACAAACTAAGCAAACAACTAGAAGAGGAACAGAACCACAGAAATGGAGATCACATGGAGGGCTAGCAACAGGGGAATGGGAAGAGGAGAGAGGGGGAAAAGTTACAGAGAATAAGTAGCATAGACAGTAGGTAGAAAATAGACAGGGGGAGGGCAAGAATAGTATGGGAAATGTAAAAGCTAAAGAACTTAAGACACATGAACACAAACTAAAGGGGGGAATGTGGGTGGGAGAGGGTGTGCAGTGTGGAGGGGAATGAAGGGGGGAATCAGACAACTGTAATAGCATAATCAATAAAATATATTAAAAAAAGAATTGTGTACAAATTGAAATGTGTGTACTTATCTTCAGAACAACCAATAAAATCTCACTTATGAAAAAAAAGGAAAGAGATATAGTCAAAGAAATTATGTGCGAATCAATAAGACACAACTCACTAGAAAAGTAGTCAAAAATTGTGGACAGGTACTTCACGAAGTAAATCGAATGGACAATAAATATTTATGAGAAGATGCTCCACCTCACTAGTGAGGAAAATGCAGATTGAACAATGACTAATTTTTCTTTCCCCAGACTGTCAAAACCAAATGAAAAACAATGATGTACTATATTATATTTTCTCTCTGATTTATGCCATTGGTGGTATCAGTGGTAATGTATATTGCTGAAGTCTTTCAAAAGACAACTAAGGGGAATATATCAATATGAAAAGGTAACTCCCTTTGACTCAGCAATGCCACTTCTGAGAATCTACCCTTCTGAATACCTACACGTGTGCACAAAGAAGCATGTGCAAGAATGTGAAGTCTGTGCCATTTCTTCACAAGGCAATGGGTTAATATATTCCTTGTGAAGGGAGAAGTTCTAAAAAGTAAACTAGGCCCTGCCTGGTGTGGCTCAGTAGATTGAGCTCCAGCCTGAGAACCAAAAGATTGCCAGTTCAATCCCCAGCCAGGGCACATACCTGGGTTGTAGGTCGTGTTCCCCAGTTGCGTGCATGTGAGAGGCAACTGATCGATGTATTTCTCACACATTTATGTTTCTCTCCCCCTCTTTCTCCCTCCCTTCCCCTCTGTCTCTAAAAAGTAAAAAAAAAAAAAAGGGTAAAAACAAAACAGTAAAGTGCCCTATAGTACACAGAGCAGCATTGCCAACTGGTCCTGGCAAAGGAAGGGGCAGTTCCCAGAACTTAGAGCCACGCTTTTGTAGACCCCTTCCCTGCTGAGTGAGCACAATTTGGGGTGGGGATTGTTCCCAGGGCTCCCTGAGCTGGGGGTCTATCCTTGTGGACATGAGCTGGGACTCTAAGTGGGGCATCAGACACTCCATGCAGGGAACGCTCCAGACATTTTTATTATTGCAAAGGCTTCAGATGCCCCTCCCCGCCAAGCCCTCCCACCCACCCACCCTGCTGCATTTCAAGCTTAAGGCTGTCCTTTTTAAAGGAGTAGTGAAACAAGTCCGGATGATGGTATTTTCCAGTCCTTCTGAAATTTGACTCCTGGAGAAGCAGAGCAAGGTCAACCACAATGAAAAGCAAACCCATGAGCGGGGGCAGTGCATTGAGTACGGTGGTGATTGTGGCCTTCACTTCCTCTAGGCAAAGAAACCTCAGCAGGCTGAGGTCAGGGCTTCCCAGCATTTTCACGGTGAGGCTTATTGGGAAATGTAAAAAGTTGCCACCCACACCTTGGCTGGGGAGGGAGAGGGGACTCCTTCTCCAGGGATGGGAAGGGGGTTATGGGAAGACCGGGAGAGACCGGGAACTGTCTCCTTTTCTGGGAAGTTAAAGTGTCAGGAAATTCACAGTCTTAATCTCATTTAGAAGTTAACATTTAAGTATAGATTTGAAGAGGTGAGAGATGAAGCCTGTGGATGAGAGAAGGAAGAACATTCCAGGTTCAGGGAACAGGGGTGCAAAGGCCCTGAGGTAGGATTGCATCTGGTATGTTGGAACTACAGCAAGGAGACCATTATGGCTGGAGCTTATGAGTACGGGGAGGATAATAGGAGATAAGATCAGAAGGGAAGAGAAAAAGGTGGAGGATTAGCACTGCCTTGATACCTTTTTAAAAAATAGTTGGTGACTTATTAAATGCCTTGATATCTTGTAAGGACCTTGCCTTTTATTCTAGATGAGTTAGGGAGCCATTGGCAATCTAAAAGCCAGGGAGTGACATGATCTGGTGGATGTTTGATAAGACGGCTCTGGGTGCTGTGTTGAGAGCAGACTAGAAGAGTAAGGGGAAAGCAGGGAGGCTAGTGAGAGACAACTGTAATCGCCCAAAAGAGAGATGGTAGAGCTGAGTTTTTCTTGACAGAGTGAGTGGCCAGCATCACCTGGAGGTCCCAAGATGCTCTTTGGGGGACAAGGACTTCTTAGAATAGTAAAATGTGCACACCAGTCCTCTGTGCACTGCTAACAGACGTCTCTACTTACGTTAGTCTGGAGTAGGGCCTAGGAATTTGCATTTCTATAAGGTTTCAAGTGAGAACCCTAATGGTCTGGGAACCACAATTTGAGAACCACTGACTTTTTCTTCATAGCACTGATGATAATGTGCAATAAATATTTGTTTATAGTACCTTGTCAAGGAAGCACTTTGCTCATTTCCATGTCCCTGTGCCAAGCATGCTGCCTGGTACGAAGAATATACTGAACTTGGCTTTGGGCCAGGTGTGGTGCTATATTGAATGAAATTCCTGAGGATCCCTGGCTTGAACGGTTTGGAGGTTATTGGTCATGAAACTTTCCAGAAAGTGATCATTAGAGGGAAGGGATTGATTATAACAGCAATAACAATGGGTGTGTGACTGACATGGAGTCCAGAATCTGCCTAGATGTTTTACTCACATCTTCTCCAATTAAATTTTGTAAAAGCCCTGTGAGTCAGGCATCATCACCCTGATTTTATGATTGAGAAAACCAAGGCTTGGAGAGTTTAAGTAATTTTCCCAAGGTCGCCCCATTAACAAGTACCAGGACCCAGCCAGGCCTGACTGACAGCAGTCAGGACTGCTATGTTTGTATCACCGACTGCCTCAGAAAGCCATTGATAAGAGGATATTGTTTGAAGACAGGAGCTTCCTTACTTGAGGACTGGGAGCCATTTTCAAAAATTCAGAGAATATGCCATCCTTTAAAAAAAAGTCTCCTCTCTGAATTGGGAGCCCTGTTCACACAGCACATTCCTTGCCCCCAAGACTGCCTTGATAGAGCTCGTCCCCTAATAGGGAGCAGTGCCTGCTCCAACGTCAGTATTTTTGCTGACCTGTGTGGTTTTGATCAGTCTCTGGTGGAGCACTTTTCCTCAGCCCTCACGCTCTGCCCAGCCTCCTCCTGCGGAACGGTGGGCTCAGTACGGGGCTGGAGGGCTGAAGCTTGATAAGCGGAGGCCAGCCTATCTCTACACGGAACCCTTCCCTCTCACCCCAGAAGGAGAAAATCAAGTTCCAGGACTTCCGGCCTGATGAGCCTCTCTCTTCCCCGAGCCTCCCCAGAGGATAAAAATAGCAGCCTTCCAGGGCCTCGCTGCAGTGGAGCAACTGCGCCTGGGAGCTGCCTAGTCCAGGAGCAGCTGCTACCCCGGCCATAGGCCGCTGGAGGCTTGGGGTCAGGCCCGGGACTTGCCCATGGGGGCGAGGTGGCCCGGGACGAGCAAGGACGCTTGGAAGCCTCACGGAGAGACGGGGCACCTGGAGCAAATTTGACCGCAATCGTGGGTGGATATTTAAATACATCAACATCCTCGTAAGGCCTCGCTGGGCTGCCTCTAAAAAATGACTATGTATCTGTGATTCTTCTTGACCACTTTGGGAGATAGGGACTCCCTACAACAAATGATGAGATGTGCATACCACTTCTGGGGTGCACAGGCATACACACAGCACACAGAGACACAGATGTACAGGCACAAGTACACACTCAGACACAGACACACATTTGCACACAATGTTACATTCTTTGGAGAGGGGGCTGTCAAAGCCTGGCGTGGACCACGGGTTTACGACCCCAGATGCAGTTTGGTAATAAGAACGCAGAACTATAAAAAAAATAAAAATTTGTAACGTTTAACAATAGGTTAGTGAAGTTTGCTAAGCTCTTTTTGAAGAGCTTAAATGTATAAAGTTTATATGCATGAGAACACAGAAATGTTAATGTTGACATCCGATGGTGGGATACAAGGTGATTTCTATTTTTCTCCATTTTTTTCACTGAGCAAAAACGCAAGTTTCTCTTTTGCAACCAGAGTGGCCGCCTCCAGGTATTTCCTTGGGTCTGGGGAGCCCACTCAGCTACAGGCACGGCCCGGGACTGTCTGCTCACACTCCCCGCCGCGGTAACGGTGTTACAGACCATAGACAAGCAAACATCAGGCTGGCGACAACGTGGGGGCGGGGGCAGACTCCTTTAGAGAGTGATCCGCGATCCCTTCTCCGGCGACTGCACTTTACAATCAAAGCGCTCCGCGCCAAGCCCGGCCCGCACCGAGCGGGCGATGCATGCGCGCGCGCTCTTGGGACGGCGGCGACGCGCACGGGCGCGCCCCCGCGGCCAGCCCCCTGTAGTGGACGATGCCGCCGAGGAGACGGCGGCGGCGGCGGCGCGCTCCGGCGGTCTAAAGCGGCGGCCGGCTGCCACGGGCCGGCGGCGCGATGAGCTGGGCGGCCGCCCCCGGCTCGGAGCTGTGAGGGGCTCGGGGCCGGGGGTGGGCGGCGGCGGCGCCGCGGCGGGCGGCCAGCGGTCTCTCCGGGCGGCGGCGGCGGCGGTGGCCATGCGCGGGACGGCGCGGCCGGGACCGCCGCGCCGGGGCCGCCTCCCGGGGGCCCGCGGCCTGAGGGCCCCGCCGCCGCCGCTGCTGCTCATGCTCGCGCTGGTGCCGCTGCTGCCCGCGCCCGGCGCCGCCGCCGCCCCAGCCCCGCGGCCCCCGGCGCTGCTCCCTGCGGCCGCGGGGCCCAGCGTGAGCCTCTACCTGAGCGAGGACGAGGTGCGCCGGCTCATCGGTGAGTGGGGCCGCCCGCGCCCGGGCGAGCAGGTCGGGCCGGGTCCCCGGCTGCTTCCGGCCGCCGACGGCCCAATCCGCGCGTATTGATCCGTGGGTCGGTCCCCTCCTTATTCCCCGGGGACCCCCATCCAGTCCCAGCACCCAGGGTCTCCTTGGGGCCCCGGCCTCTGCCTACAGAGCTGGGTGGGAGGTGTGGTCCTTGTGGAGCCCCCGCCCCTGGTCAGCCTTATGGCTTCTCCCCTATGCCCTCGCTCCTCCGCCACGGAAAGACTTGGGGACCCCTCGGCCGCCGCGAAAGACCCGGGATCCACCCCATTCTATCCTTCACATAGCCTCCTCAGCCCTTCACAATATTTTCTAGAGTCAAGCGCCCTTACAACTTTTCTTCCCTGCCACAGCAAGTTTCTTTGACCCTTCTTATTCGTGTCATTTTAGGCCCCTGGATTTTTGGATACCTTGAAATCCACGTTTTATGTTGACTAAATCTGTAAACCCTTAGCGGTGGTTTTGATGTCCCAGGAGAGGCTACACTGCTGACTGAGCTCATACTCTTTGGTTATCATGCTTCAAAAAAAAAAAAAAAAATGAGAGAGACAGAGAGGTTATAAGGACATTTCATTACATGTCCGTGGCAGTCTCCAAATCTTGGTATTGATAAGCATGCTTTTAACTAGTGAATGAATCTCCAGGTAGCCCACACCTTTTAGCTTATTCGGTACCTTTTTGGTTCTTGTCTGGGATGTGTTGGAGTGTGGACTGACCCTATATTTCTGGGCCACTGTCCTACTTTGAATACCTTGTAGGGAAAGGAGAACTTGGCTTTGAGTCAGTTGGTTCTGTTTTACTTAATTAGCTTTGTCATTTGGGAATGAATTTAAAACATAATGGTTTTCTCGTGTTGGGACTTTACGGATTCTGGAAATGACCCCTTAGAGGAAGGTGTGATAGAAATGGTCCAAATGGGAAGTCTTTGGTAGTCGCACGTACCTAGACATACTTCTTTTGTGTATTATGGTAGTCCCTTTATGTCATCTCAGGTTGGTGGTGCATATGAGTGAGTTGAAAAAATTAATCTCTTAAGCATTAATTATTGGTCAGTTTTACTTTTTTTGTAAGTTAAAGACTTCCTTGAGGTGTTTTGAGGAATTGCTTTTAGCAGACTGTTTAGACATTGTTACATGCATGGGTTTGCAGTCTTTGACCCAAGAAGAATGCTGTGTTTTTGTAATGTCTTGCATTCTTAACCCTCTTTGTCTTCTAGCAGAATCAGCTGAACCTAGTTTACCTGAATTAAAACTGCAAATTGGGTTAGTACTTGGATCATAAAACTAAGGTTTAGGAAAAATAATTAATGCTTATAGATCCACTCATCACATTAGTTTTTAAAAATTTTAATGTACTATGCATGGTTTTGTAAAGTTTATTTTGCTGTTATTAAAAGCATGTATATAATTTCTGAGTTCGTTTACATGTAGGAAACCAGTCTGGTTGGAGGTAGGGGACAAGGGACAACCAGAGGCTGACACTGATTGAGTGCCTGTCATATACCTGCCCCTACTTGTGTTATACATATCATTTCCTCTACTTCTCTTGTGACCCGATTAGGTAGGTATCATTATTCCCATTTTAGAGATGAGTAAAGTAAGGCTTTAAGTAACTTGTTCAAGGCCACACAATTGTATATAATCTTTTAAAAAAATCAAACATAGCATTGACATAGGCCACAAAGTTTGATGGACTTAAATGAAGATAATAGTTTATACAATAGAAGTTTGTTTATGGCATGGTGGAAAATAATGATTGCTAATTAATATTTGAAATAATGTATTTGCTACCTGTTGATGAGCACAAATGGGTTGTTGGGAGCAGAGAGGGAGGATGCCTTGCTGATCAGCCTGGTCCACCTCTGAGGCAAGAGGGACCTCCAGCAGTATTTTCTCCAGTGCAGAGAATTGACCTGTTACAGTGGGTCTCTTGATTATCCATCCTGCCAGATCCAGGTCCTCTCCTTCCATTCCCTTCCCATGTCCCTTATACATTCTACCTTTAAAGTGTTCCTTGGCTGCACCTGGTGCAGAAGAGCAAGTGGGTAGGACCGAGGTGTATACCAGGCCTCCTGAGTTCTTAGAACGCAGTTTCCCACAGAAACTCTGAACGGTATTTAAGACTATTTGAAATACTTCTTTGTAACATATTTTTATGTCTTTATGGGTAAAATGCCTTCTGAAAGCTGACTTGGGAAACTAACCATCACTTTATAATATTTCTATGACAATGAGTTTGGAATACCAAGTAAGACATATAAATAAAGTCGATAGTGACAACTTTATAAATCTAATGAATTGCCCTTGATGTGAGAATAAATTGTTATAATTAATTAGTGAACATAATTTATAAAATATCAAATAGTGCTAAAAGGCTCAAAATGAAAAACAACAATCTCCTGCCTTTGGCCTTTTAATCCTCCAGGCTCTACTTTCCAGGAGAAGTTACTATCTTAAACTAGGTCTGCTTATTTTTTCCTGGTTTATACTTTCATATTTCTAAATCAGTGTGTAGTGAGCACACACACTTTGACTTCCTAGTGTCGTAACTGAGTACTTGCCTTCTTCTGTTCCCCAGGCCCCCCAATAACATTATAGGACAGTTTTTGGTAAAACCAGCAGTCAGTTTACCGTATTGTGTATATATTTATTGCTCACTTCTGAATTAAATAGTGACCCATGATTGTTTTTTCCCCCTGACCATTTTTGTGTTTCCTGGAGCAAATAATTAATTACCTTTTAAACTTTTTGGTCAGTTTTTTTAATGTAGGCTACATTCTTTTAACTACTCCAAGAAATACATTAAATGCCTTTTGATTTTTTTTTTCCAGGTAACACATCAAATCATCTGTCAGTTCCACTTGGTTTCCTCTTAGAGACTGGTCCCTCCAGACTCTTCGATTCTCTTATTCCACTCTGGACAGTGGGGTTGTTTTTCTTGCGACTTCTGTTCCCTTCTTTTTTGTCTTGGAGCCTGTGTTTTGTTAGACCTCCTGTCTCCCTTTTTCTGGTTGTGCTTTGTTTTGTTGAAGTGTATCTCCCTTTCAAAAGGGGCACACGGGAGGCGAATTACCCGGGGCCTTGCGTGTCTGAGGGGTCTATCTGGTCTTCATGCTTTATAGATGGTTTGGTGAATTTAGAATATTAGGTTGAAAATAAAATTTTTCCACACAATTTTGATGGCATTCCCATACTTTTCCTGGCCTTCAGGGTTTCTGATAAAAAATCCAAAGCTATTCTGATTTCTTTTTTCTGTTTGGAAGTCTTTTTCTCTAATGTTCTGAAATTTTATAAGCTCTTGTGTGGGCCCTTCCTTCTGTCTGTCCATCATCCATCTTGTCTCGGTGGGCCGTTTCAGTCTGGAGAACCATATCCTTCAGTTTGCGAAAATGTCCGCTACTCCTTTGATACTTTCCTGCCCTTCGTTTTTTGTTCTTTCTTTCTGAGATATCTGTTGGTTTGGTTATTGAATCTCCAGATTTTCTTAATATGTTGCCTCTTATTCATATCTTTGTATTGAAAATGGAAAGAAGGTGAGAATTTCTTAATTTCATCTTCCAAGCTTTTATTTTTAAATTTCAATGATGTTTTTAAATTTTAAAAGCTACTATGTTTGTTCTCATGTCCATTTCCATTTCATTCTTATTTTATAGGTGTATTATCTTCCCTGAACTTTGAGGTGTGTGTACATGTTGTTTTTTAACTATTCTATATATTTAGTATGTTTTTAATATTTTGCTTCCTCCAGTGTGCCTGTTAATTTCAGGGTGCGTTTTATGTTTGTTTATATCACAAATGTCTGGTGATCCCTGGCTGCCTATAATTAAGAGCAAGATGCTGAGAAGTTGATTAAGGGAGAGAAAATGTGTGTGTGTGCTGGTGGTCTAATGTGACTGCCCTGGGGTGGGGGTGCAGGTAGACTTTTCACTGGGAATCTGCCCCCCACATCAGCACTTTCACATCTTCTTCGGGACTAGTTGGTGTCTACAGAGAAGACACCTGCAGTTTTCGGCCTCTGGTAGGTTTTTGATACACCAGTGGCCTGGGTTTGGGTTAGATTCTGACTTCTGTGTATAGCGTTCCTGCCAGTGTGGTTCAGTTTCTTTAGAAGCAACTTTGGGTCTCCTGTTGGACCTGGGGGCCCGACTGCTTTGAATACCTTCTTCAGAAGCTCCCCCTTCATCAGGCCTGAGCCCAGGCTGGCCTTCGGGGACTTTTGGAAGCTCCATTGCTGAGCCACTCAGGAGTCCTGAGGGACAGTGACCACTCCTTCAACTGCTATCCAACTTGCAAAAGTTGTTGAAATGTATAATGTGTTGTTGTCTTCTTTTCCTTTCTGTTTGTCTGTGTGGTTTCATGTCTTTGTGATTTCATTGTTATCATTTCAGGAGAGTTTTGGGAAGGAATGGGGATAAAGGCTAGTGGTCATTGCACAAGGTATAAATGACAGGTAGGATTGGGCTCTTCGACTGTTGGAAGAGCTGGTGCCATGTTGCAGCAGGGTTTGTTTGTTTTTTTTTGTTGTAACAACAGTATTAAGAAGACTAGTGGTGGTCGAAATAGCAGTCTACACCTTTTTAGAATGCTGCTAATGCGTGGATCTTGTTTCTGCGTCAGGTCCAAAGGTAATCCCCATGTTAGGTATGTGCCGTTACCTCCGTTTTACAGATGAGGAAACAGATTTGGAGGATGTATAGGTAACCAGTTCAGTTCCTTGGTAGCTGTCATGCAGTGCTGATGGAAGTCCACTTTGTACGAAGACTCCAAAGCCTCCGGAGCTTTTCATCATGTGTGACATCCCTGTGTCCCCAGGCCTTGCTTCATTGCTCTCATTTACTCCTCTTAACAAGCTGCGTCATAGGCATCCATTTTCTCATTTTACTGATAAAGACTCTGAGTCTGGGCCCTTTGTGCAGTGAGGAGAGTGTCAGGTCTTGAGTCCATCCTGCTGGTGTCCGGAATCCACACTGCCGCTTTCAGTTCTGGAGGAGTGATTAACTAGAGTACTTGAGGAGTATAGTCTACAAGCCTGCTGCCCCATGTGCTTGCTTGTGGTCTGGACCATTATCTGCATTCTCCCATTCTCTAATTGTGCTTCCTGAAGTCCAGAGCTTATAAGAGTGGTATGTGGCTGGGGCAGTGCTAGGGGCTTGGGAGTAAAATGCTGGTGAGTGGAGCTGTGGCATAATCTGGTCATGGCAGTGGTGTTGGTGGTGATAGGGAGCCTGTAGGGGTTAGTGGGAGTTCTAAGAATAGGCACTGCCTCCCACCAGTGAGAAATTTGCTTTGGACAACTTGCTTCTCTGTTAAAATAAATATCCCCTGGAAGAGGTAAGCACTGTTCACATCTCATTTAAAATCAGGTCAATACTAACTGAGATCATTGTTCCCCAAATCAGTCCAATAAAAAATTTTGAAGCCCATATCATGGTAGAAAATGGTGATTCAAAATTATTAAACTTCTCTTGAGGAACTTAGAAGTTTGTAGGCAAGACTGTTACATCTGTAAGAGTTGTATTACTGATTTGAGATAAGTTACTATAGAAGTGATGACTTTTGACAGTAGAAGGGGGGAAGGGAGAGAGGCTTAGATAGTTTCAGGAAAGGTATTCCAGGAAAGGAGACATTGGAGTCTCATCTTGAAGGGTAAGTTTGATAGGCAGAAAAAAGAAACATTTCTTGCCAAACAAAGAAAATAGTGTGATCAAAGCCATAGTCCTGTGGAAGCTGATGTGTGTGAAATTAAAGAGGCAGAGAAATCTAAGGTGGCTAAGATGAGAAAAATTGGCAGAGTCGGGGAGTGGTAGAGTATAAAGCTGGGAAGTAGGTTGAGATTGGACTAGGACTTTATATTTTATCTTGTCAGTAATGAGGAGCTATTGAAGAGTTTAGGAAAGGCGGGTGCCCAGTCAGGACTGAGTTATAGGAAAGATACCTTCGGCCCCATGGATAATGATGGCTTGTAAATGGAGAAGCTGGATCTGGGAAGTGGGACAAAGTCAGCCTTGTGATAAGAGGGATCAACTAGGGCAGTTAAGGGGTAGGATGGATTTGTGAGGAATTTACAGGGAGTTTGCAGGAGACTTGGTGGAGACCTGAGCATTAGAGAAGAGGGAGGAGTCACAGGAGTCCAGGGTTTCAGATTTGGCAGCTGAATGGAAGGACTCTTTCCTTTTGGGAAGTGGTTGAGGGAAAGAAAGATGAGATGAGCCATGTGTTGCTCTTCGCCCAGCATCTTTCTTTCCTCTTCAGCCTCAGGCCAAGTGCTTGGTGCAGGGGGGCAGTGAAGGTGTCCTCTCTGCCGAAGCCTCTGGCACAGCCTACCACTGCTGAAACCCTGCGGAGGTGGGGTGCTGGGGGAGGTGGGTTAGCACCCTGCAGCAGACTCTTTGCCCTGGGCATTCGAGGTGGGGTTGGTGGCACCGACACAGCATCAGTTTGAATCCATGTGTTCTTCGTTGGGAGAGCAAGGCTGAGTGAGACATTGTGCAATTGTGGGTTTTGAGTTATTTTTTCCTTCTTCATGCTACACATGTGGTAGAATTCTGTCCAATTATAGCTAAACCTGTCCCCTATGAGTCACATCCTGAGTTGACTAGTTAGTTCTGAAGGTGCTGCCTAAAATACTGTTTGGATTTTAAGGCTCACTTTAGAAACAAAACATGCAGGTATTTTTTGAACACCGTGAACAGAGAAGCCCCACAGTGTTACTTTTGGAGTTTTAATGCAGCTATGCCAGTGTTCTGAAAAAACTTGTGAGTTATGCAAACTCAAACCAAACCAAAAAAGAACTTGGACATGAAACAGAGCCATTAGCTACTATGAAATTGTATCACACTTGAAAGTATGCTTTTTTTGTGTGTTATCCTTGTCGATGTAAATCAAGTACAGTATTTCTAATCAAAATGTTTTTAAACAGATTTCATTTATGTAGGGCCTCTTAAAATGTGATGAGCCAAGAAAAAAAAAAGCCTACGTATTGCTGAGTTACAGAATAAACGCTTACTGAAGGATTCTTTTTACTGCGCCTAGCAAGTGATAGTGCTGACTGGTAGAGTATTTCTGAAAGCAGTTTCATAGGTCCCATTCTTCTTTGTAAGATAAATATGATATGTCTTGTTCATAAATAAGTTGCTCTTCCATAAATATGTGTATTTTCATACACCGCTTGCTGGCAATACTTCACATGTGTTCTCTGTTATTTTATCAACCATAGGAAGTAAGTGGCATTGACTTTTTTTAACAGATAAAGCCGGGCTTCTGGGAAATTACAGAATGTGCTGGAGGTCACAGAGATGTCTGGGGCTGTGTGACTCCAAAGTACATGCTTTCTCCGCTGTGCTGCCTCGGCGGATTAGCAGTGTACTTAGTCTCTGTCTAACCAGAATCACGGGAGGGGTATAAACAAAATACAGGTTCCTAGACCTACTCTGAGCAATTTTTTTAGGAGACCTGAGATGGGCCACAGCTAGTGAATCTTTTGGATGCCATGTTTCATTGATTGTAAGATGTATTGTCTTTCTACATTTGAACACCGCTGAAAATGGAAGCATTTTGCGCTGCACAGCGAGTCATCAGTTAATTGGCAGTTTGTTTTTTATTCTTAGTAGCACAAAAAACAGTGGTGCACTTTAGATTAAATGAAATATGGTATTATAAATAGATATTGTTGTAAAGAAAACTTACACATAATTTTCCACCTTTTCTTTCTTTCTTTTTTTTTTTTTTGCCTGTCACAACTTTCAGAGTAGTAAAATTCACTGGTGGTGTTTATTATTTGCTGTGGTAATGGCTGTGTAGTAATGTCCTTGCAGGGAATCCATGTGATTGTAGTGAGGCATTACCATTAGGTGTAAGAGCAAAAGCAGTTCAGTCTCAGCTAGTAAATTGATGGCAAGAGAAATGTCAGTGGGTCTCAACCCTTTTTGTGAAAGCCGTAGGGCCTTTCGCTAGACAAAGGCATGGATACCTACACATACTAAGTTTTGTAGAGTGTGGCAGGGATTCTTGGACTTTGAGGGCCTTGCAGGGACCCCTGATGAAAGCTTCACGAGGGCATCTGAGTCCCACAAAAGCTGGTTGTGGAAGTGGGCATCTGTTCTGTTGCATTCTGTATTTCATCCTGGGATTCTCTGACCTACAGAGTTGTATAAAATTTGCATATGTTAAGGTTCATTTTGTTTGACGAGTTTTGACAAATGCACAGTGCCATGTATTCACCAGAGTATCATGCAGAATAGTTTTACCACCCTAAAAAATTCCCTCAGGAGTGGGCATTTATATCTATAAACACTCCCTTATATTTTAAGTAAGTTTGCTTTTTTCAAAATGTATTCATTATGGGAAATTCTAAACATTCAAAGGTAGACAGAGTAGTTTACTGAACCTCTATGTCCCCATCATCCAGTCCACAGTTAATAACTCAAGGTCAGTTTTGTTTTGTCTGTACTATTCCACTTCCCAGTCCACTCCCTTGTCCTCACTTCCCCTATCCTTTACTTCGATTGTTTTGAAACAAACCCAGACATAAAATTTTGTAAAACTTTTTATTATGTATCTCTAAGAAATAAGGATTCTTTAAAAATTTATAATAACCATTATCATGCCTAAGAATTGAAT